>DWON01006063.1:0-14247 GCA_018251015.1 Phocides pigmalion okeechobee
CGCACTCAGGGCTACTGTCCAGGAGAGCGTTAAGTGCTTTAAGGATTCGGGGAATGGGTGAGTTAGCGCGCGCAACGATTCGGGCAGGACGCGGAGCGAAAAGGCTGCGCTTGCGGCACCGCTTATAGTTATCTGGGACAAAAAAACGGCAACTCCTCAAGAAGCTGGGGAGCATCTATTTTACCGTGGAGTATTTTACAGCCAATGACAATCTGTTGGTACTCCTGTATTATGGGAAGCGACATCCTTCCCACACTGACGTAGGTATAGACCGGTGCCCGAAGAGCCGAGGGAGTTCATCCGAGATATGCTCGATTGGACGTCGTGCTAGAGAACACCAGTTACGTTCGCTTGTTTCGAGTTTCTGTTTAGAGTGACGCTAACGCGACATAGAATAACGCTACCGAGGGATTTTAGTGGGTGGAAATCTCACATCACCCGGAATCGCTCACACGATACGAGATTGAGATGTCCATGGGCAGCAGTGACTAATTAACATTAGGTTTTTTTTCGTCGGAAAACCCCGGAACGGGTGCCATCCGCAAACAGAGGCCGACGGAGGGGTATATGGAGCTGCAACCCACTAAAAAATCGACGGGTGTCCACCTCGCCACAGAGCGGCGGAGCCACGGGAACGCTCGCGCACACATCCGCGACTCCGCCAGTGCCGCCCGGCCAGGCCAGGCCCTCCTCCAGGGGCTTGCGCCCCGAACACCGATTACGGCGCGCCGAACACCGGACGTGCCGGTCGCCGCCCAATCAGTCCCTGCCGTCCGTGCGCGCGCAAGCGCTGCACTGCGGGCGGCGTGGTTTTTTAGAGAGGTTTTCCTTCCTCTGCCGTCCCTCCGGCCGCATCGCCCATACAACGCGGCCGGAGGAACCCCACCTCGAGCGTGCGCAAGCGCAACGCTGGACGCGGCTTGGTTTTTTAGAGAGGTGGCCTTCCTCTGTTGGTTCTCCGGCCGCACACACAGCCGGAGGAACTCCATCTTCCGACCGCCCGACGCGGCCGCAGCCGCAGCCACCGCCCGTGGCGAGCAAGCTCGTCGGACGGCCGGCGTGTAGTGTCTCGCTCTCCGCGCTCCCCGCGTCCAGGGAGCGCAGAGGGAGACCCACCTCGGACCGCTCTTGGTAAGGTCCGTAGCCCCGGGCACCGGCCTCGGGGATCAATGGGACCCGCAAGCCGCCTTACCGCGACAAGGTGGCGGTCCGCAGGGGGGAGATTCGCTTATAAAGTAGATAGTAGTAGATAGTTCACACTGAAAATTTTTGGAAAAAGTTACAAAGATTGATATTTAATTTGTCTAACAATTTCAATTTTATTTAACTGTGATGATGAATATTTTGTTTATATTACACATTTCTTGAACTCGTTTACCCTAATGACCTCTGACAACATTGATATCAAACTGTTTGTAAGTAGGTACCTACTTACATTTTATTCTCGTATTGATAAATAGAGAACGTTTCTGTTACTAGCGCTTAGGTCCGTGAGTGAATAAAATAAATTATAGCAATGCTTTTAAGTGTTTCCGAAGTTAATAAACTAGGAGATTATCAGTTTGAACTATTATTTAAGAATGTGATAGAATTATGGCCTGACGCGGCGGTTCAAGTAAATAAGTCACGCCCCTTTGCGGGTTTGGCAGATCTTTGCAATTCATTTTATAGATACATGGATAATTTGAATGAGGATGGTGAGTTTACTTTCGTATTAGTAAGTTTTGTTTTATTTATTTTTTCGTTCGTTCAAATATAGGTACCTAATAAATGAAACCTAGTGAATTAGAAATAATCGGAATTATTTGTATCCATTATAGGTAATTGGATAATTTGAAACAGTTCAATTTAGTATGCTTATTAGGTATACTAAAAAAATCTCCGTAGAAACCTCGATTCAAATAAAATATTATCAACATTGTATTTTTTTAAATATAAATACATTTAAGGAATATTTTCCAACAGTCCCTTTAAAGAAATAATATGTTAGGTAGGTATAGGTAGGTACTTATTCAATATAATACTCATTATCACTGTTAGCTACTGTCCCGTTGCTTAGTACAATATCTATTTACAATTTTACAGGGAAATTGGGGATTCTCAAATCACATCCAGATTTAGCGGGAAAGTTAGCTATCAAAGGTGAACTGACCAGTGAATCTGCAGCAGAACAGAAAAGTGCTGGTTTGAATGATCTTACACTTGAAGATAAAAACGTTATTAATTATTACAATGAGAGGTAAGTTACCTACGTTATATCTTGCCCGTTTTCCTGATACCTTTCAGTTCGGATTTTAAATTAAGAAGAAGTCTTAATATATATATCGATTGGATATTCGGTATACCCTAATATTTTAAGGCAAATGTGACCATAAATTTTTATGAGATCACCACTTTATACGAGAGATCTTTATATTAATAAAATCATTCGTAAGAAAGACTAAGGGCGACATCTAATCATCATCTTAAGCAACTGCAAAACTTTTTCAGCGCCATCTATAATACAACAGCGAACTGTCGCAACCTAACCTGTGTTCCTTTACGTTATGATTATTCCATTGATAAACAGATGGCGCTTTAATTAAAATAAGGTTTATTCCCGCTTTAAGCATTTTTTTTTTACTTTTCTAATAATTAAATGCAATATAATGCATTTCTACCTATTAAATAAATTATCCGCTTATTGTTTCATAACATCATTTTACAGATATAAAACTAAATTTGGATTTCCATTTATAATTTGCGCAAGGGAAAACAAGGTGCAGTCAATTATTGAAGGTCTTCAAAAACGTTACCACAACAAGCAAGAAGAGGAAATAACTATTGGGATAAATGAAGTGAAGAAAATATGTAAGCTGAGAATACTTGATATTGTAAAATATGAAGCAACTATTTTACCTATAAATTGAAGTTTATTCTTATTCGCTTAAATGTGAGAAATACTTTAAATTTCAACTATGTTTGTGCCATCTTATTGCAGTTTTCATGCTTCCAGGACATCATAGTAAAAATTAGTCGATTGCAATACAAAAATAAAGTTATATTATTCCTTTTATAGTGAATGTTCTTTAGGTTGATCATATCTGTTCTGTATGTACTTTCATGTTGAACATATCTATTTAAAGTTTGTATTGGTTGACAATGAAAACTTATAATCAGGTCTCCTCTATCGTATTCAAAAATAACTTTTCATTATTTTATTAATATCTTTACACACGGATTATTGTAATTTCTGAATAATAAGTTTGATAAATGTTGGCTATATTCTACATAGCATACTGTTATGGTATTGTCAAGAGTACTTGTAACTTTGACGAATTAACAAAAAAAAAAGTGTTAGATAAAACTTTATTCAAATAATTTAAATTATTCCAAGGGATCTTTCTACAACTGCATGTGGTTGGCCTGCTATTTCACACATGTCCGGAGTGTTCAAGATGTCTTCGAAACCAATATCAAGATATCTTCCAGTAATAACTTCTTGCTGCAGGTTAGAGCTTGGTAAGAAGGGTAGTCTGCCAACCTAGAAAAGGTAAATGAGTTTTAGGTGTATATACAGGACCCAAAATGTTTTACAAATATGGATACGAAGCTGTGGTCTTAAATGAACTAGGATATGTAAACTGATCACTGTTCAGCAAGATTTAAATGTTAAATGTTATTAATAAAAAATCTGAATGATTTCCTGTAGAGTTCATGAGTTACAATGTAATAATGACATCTTGAATGTTAACCCAGTTATAACTTACACTGTTTGGTTGTCCTAATGACATTAATATTTAATGTCACTCCTTCGGCACAACAACAGAAGAACTCAAAAGACTTATGAATGACTTAGAGAAGTGATAAGAATGAGACTAATAACTGACTTGAAAAATTAGTTTGAGTCTCAAAATTAAGGCTAGAAATAGTACACATTTACTACTATTCATTCATTATTTTACAACCTTTAACAGTTTAACATGTTTATTTATTCATAATACTGCAAGTTTACTAAGACATTAATGATTACCTTCCCAACAAACTTTCTCTCCATAGTCAGTTTGAGGGGAGCATGCAGACCCTGGATGTTGCGAAGCATTGCCATATTCATTTTCTCTTCATTCAAGTGAAACTGAAATGTTAATAAAAATTAGATGTAACATTGCAAATTATTTGTATTTTTGTTGTTCGTGGTGTTGCTATTCTCATCTATAATGTACTTAAAGTGAAAATTCTAAATGGTAAGTTGTTAGTGTGTCATTGTTAGAGTCTGCCTTGTGGGAGGCAGCTGAAGCCGTTATCTATACACTGGGGAAGCGCTGATAATTAGCACAAATGATGTGATTTTTAGCATCTATGTAGCATTTATGTATCACTGACTTTGTATTTTACTGCAGTTTTGTAGCGCCGACGTAAACACAGCACCTGTGTTCACTTATAATCTACAATATATCAGGCTGTTACACCAAGTAAAACACAGCAGTTGTTTCCCACTGTGAATGTGTTAACCGATTCAATGTGGCGGCCTTTTGGGCAAACTTTAACGCCTGGTGGCGAACAAATATTTCGTGGCACCACTGTGGTGCCCAAAGCCATGGACTTTGATGGTTTACAATCTCTAAAGTATTTGAAATCACGTGATCTGCTGAAACTGACACTCTAGATCTACGTGATACATAAATATACTTTTGTTTTCAGAACAACTTTGATAAACGTCAATTTATCCAAGTTTTATGGCTTCAAATTTTGGCTTCTCTCAGGTGCCACCCGCCATACACAAACGAAATTCTTGGCACAACTGTGGTGCCATCCGCATAGAATTGGTTAAGTAACTCTATTTATACATGACTAGCTAAAATTTGACATGCTTTTGAGTAAATTAGATAGAATTGTTCTCCTTTAAAACCATAATTGTGCCTGGTATTTCTACTCTGAAACTATGGCAATATTGGCCAAATGAATGAATTTTAACATGCCTTAATTAAACATGCTTTAAACCAAAGCAAAAGTAATGCTCTACGGTGGATTATGAGGACGGCGGTGGTACTTCCCCGGTCGAACTATAGATCTGCCTGTGTTGTAGGGACAAATCAGTATGGATTTCTAACGAACAAAAATGCCTTGTTTACATAGCTGCTCCATATCTGGCGGCGGACATAACATCGGTGTATGGGTAGATAATACACAGATGCTAATAAAAACAATATTTCATTGAGTTGTAGACACATCTTTAGTGTAGAGAAATAAGCTTCCACTTAGTGCCTTCTGCAACGCTGACCCGATTTAATATATGGAGCACCTCAAATTGTTAAACCATGTGATAAATATTTATTTTTCTTAGAAGCTATTTAAAACAAATTCTCATTCCAACAAGCTACATTGTAAGTTTTGACAATTACAGTAATGAACGATTCATGTTCTCGCAAAAAGAGATGGTAATGTGCCATTTTTCTAGCCCAATATTGGTTAATAAATTTCTAAAATAAAATTTCCCTCTAGATCTAAATCAAGCAATTCTAGGAATTTGAATTTACATCGGCAACAACTTTGTTTTATAAAATTTAACTAGGCACAAGTATCAACATATACTGAAAGGAAAATATTCCACTATTATAATGGAGAATTGGTGAACAAAGATACGGAGAGTTAGTATGGCTATAATGTTATAATAACTTCTCCTGAATGATAACAACGACCAATGGCTTAACTTGCTGTTTGTAGTATTTGCATGAATTTGACCAAACAATAGTTACTCATCTAACTCCTGATCTATAACTTTACTGATTGGTTAAGATTTACAGTAGCTGTGACAGCAATTACAGAATGTGAAATATAGTTACATTTTGTTCTGAGAGTTGAAGAGGATGGGCCACTCCAAGTTTGCTTTTAGTGGATATGAGACCATCGGTTAGCGGGTTGGGAACTCCAAATGGTCCCTCACGCATAGGAACACTAATGGCATGTTCCGGCTTTACTTTAAGAGAAGGAAGTCCAAAGCTCTGAAATCATAGAATAAAACATAATTAGCATTTATGTTAATCAGAACACTGTAAATTTCGGAATTAATGTAAAGTACTCAAAAAAATAAGGTTTGTCCACAGTTGTAGCATTTGCAAATCCTTACCATTTTGATTGCTTTGCCGTAACCACAGTTAGTATGGTTCTACCGATTAGAAGGATTCAAATACAATCTAACTATATTTTTCGAAACTGAGTTACGATCGGCTTTTTATATTTTGCTTCGTAATGCGTCTGACAAATTGACAATGACAAGTATAAAATTAACAACATTTGCTATCTGTCGGCGTGATGTCCGTTGGGGTTGTCAAAGTCAATTCTAATCATGTACAATAATGATTTTTACGGCTTTGGATTCCATTTCCTAGCCTTACTTCGTTTATGTTTTCATTTATTTCTATAGATATGTTTCATTCCTGTAACATTGTTATTTGTCAAAGTCAGTATGTTAAATATAACCATTGACATTAATATTTTTTTTTGTAATCCCTACTCATTAAATCACGGATAGTTGTAAATATTTTAGAACTGGTTTTATTTTATTCTGGAAAAAATTATATATATTTTTTTATTTGTGACATTGTCTCATTTTCATTGTAATACACTGAAAGTGAACATTACAAACATTGTAAATTTAATACTATTTATTCATAATTTTGAGTTCATTTATATTTAATTTATTGGATATAATATCGATAAACAGCAAAAATGGCAGGGAGAGGTGGAGCAAAAAAAGAAATGGTAGGTTACTTTTTAAGTAGATACTTGGCGTGTATGTTATTACGGGAATGACAGGAAAAAATCAAGCTTTTTTAGTATTTTTCTAATATATAAATAAATAGCTTTTCCATATTCCAAAACGTACTTTAAAGTTTTGATTAAACAATTCAAACACAGGACCCAGAAGAACAGATGCGGCGTAAGTTTCGCGCGAAATGTTTGTTTCGTGCTTTAGGTCGGCTGGTTATGGTCAATACGTACTGGCTGATAGAGGCCTCAGACCATTATGAGGGCTTGGACGACGTGAAGCGCCGAGTCGAACAGGCTGTTCGGGGCAAGGCTAAGAAGAAACAACTCCTAGGCATTAACGTAAAAATAACAACATTTAAGTTTATATATTTACACACATACCACAATATATTTACACACATATCACTCATTGTGAATGATCGTAAATTTGGGTTTTTGAGTAGTTTTAAACTCGTTGGGTTTGATTAAATGAATATATATTTTTTTAATAGATGAAAATCTTGTCTGTGGCATGTTTTTAAATCCGATTAATACCACAGCCACACTTCACAGCTAATAGATAAATAAATTGTTTTATATATTTACCTACCATCGTTTCGTTTAACAATTATATTCAAAATGAATTGCAGGACAAAACATTGCTGAACAAGCCTGCTGAGGAACGGACAGAACAAGAAAAAAAATATTTATATCGTATCATTGGAGGACTTAAATGTTTTAAACGGTATCCCAATGTGAGCTAATTATATTACACTTTGTAGAATAATAATTTAGTAATGTTTTTTTTATATGTGAAAAGTATCAATGCCATCTGTTGAACTATGTGTTATCATTATTTTGAGACTAATATGACGGTATGAATTGTAATCACATCGTGTATGTGACAGATGGCGTTACTTACTCGAAAAGTATTTAGTTCCTTATACTTAGTATAGATAACTAGATAAAAGTTGAATAGTAATTAACCCAAAATAAGTAAATACATGGTGTTACAACGATTGGTCCAGTCTTCGTTTGCACCCAAAAACCTGTTACTCTCAACTTACGCCAGAAGGAGTTTTACCTACTACAATAATAATAACCAAAATAAATCAACTTGAAAGAAAATTAATTTCCTCTTTTTTTAACCCTTAAGGGGTAATTTCGATTTAAATTTTAATGCAAATGAAAAGCATACCCTTCTAAATAGAAAATGTTCCAAATCTCTTGATAAATAACAGTATAAAAACCGAATTGAGATCCTTTCTGTTTTTTTTTTAAGTCTGTTAAAACAATTTAATCATTCACTCCATTTAATGTTTCCATGACATAAAAATATTTTAATAGCACGTAAAGAAGAAACTAGCTGCAGTGACCTACTTCAAGTACTATGGTCCCGGTCGTACGATAGTTCGCCAGCATCACGAAGCCCACGCTCTTTACTTCATTGTCACCGGTGACGTGGTGGTCAGTCAACTGATCTTCGACGAGCTGCTGCAGCAGCAAGTCTCCGTGGATGTCGGTGTCATGCATCCCGGTGACATGTTCGGGGAGGTGTCTTTGTTGCATAACATACCTCGAACCGCCACAGTTACTACTACAGGTTGGCTTAATATAGACCTAGAAGAACCATTTGAAATAATGCTAGTGGGTCGTACGTGGATAAGTTACTAGAAAATCACTGTTTCTGCTTCATCAATAGCCGGTTTTAATCTCAGTTCAATATGTTTAGTTGGAAATTTTCTACATTGCAAACTAACAAGAATAATAAAATTCATTCAATAGATAGTTACCAATAGCAGACGGTTACGAGTAAACCCTCGTATGTATAGTGTTTGTAAAAAAAACATTTATATTTTGTATTTAAAATTATTAAGTATTTTGTGTAGTAATTATGTCACCAAAATATCTTTTTGTAGGTATTTAAATTATGTATATGGCTTGTTAGCCTTCTACTTTCGGGTATAACATAGATAATTATAATCAAATTCAAACGGCCCGGATATCAGTCATTCTCATACTGTATTGTATTACCATTTTTGCTGTATCTTCTAAACCAAAACACTGTAGCAAGACGACTGATTTCGATTAATAAGTAGGTAAGTAAATTTCATGTACTTAGTTTGTTTTTTGTCCACTGATATAACAAATGGAGGATTTCTGTTTTAATTATTGGCTAGGTGAATATTTAAATGATGCATTCAGATTTCGCTTCTGGGTCTTTGTATGTGTCTGTGGTACCCACGATTAGGAATCTCAGTGTGGAGCTATGAGTGTAGAAGATATTAAGCGTAAGCGTTTTTGTATCCAATAGCAACGATCCAAGTATAGAAAACAGGTGTATCGTAGTTACGATTTGTTGCATGTTTTAGTTCATTTTACGATATTTGTAATTATTTCTTACTGACAATTAGGTCATTGTGAATTACTGGCTTTGATGAAGGAAGATTTCAAAAATGTTCTCCAAGCATCTGTACAGAAACAATGGGATGAGGTTCGGCGAGCGATGTCTGCCTTCACTTATTTTGACGCACTCGACGAGGTGAAATATAATTTGCATTCATTCCGTGTAGTACCTCTTGCTGACTAAGCATTAACTTGCGTCAGTCATTATTAATCCATTACAGTGCAGCTTCTGGTCACGTGTCTCAGAATGAAAGTGGTTAGGCCAAAGTTCATTACACTGGCCATTTCAGGAACTTTATAGAGAACTATCACGGGTGCTGATCTACTAATGATTTTTCTATTGCCTTGAAAGATATGCATACATAGCTTCGAAATATCTAATGACCAGGGATTAGAATTCCAAATGCAAAATTTCACGATGCTCTTAATGCCTTTTGTCCTGAAAGATATCAGAAAACTGAAGTAGCGATGCCAGAAGCCGCTATTGAGATTCAATAATATACAAAAGGAACTTTAATGTCCTAAGAATGTTTTCGTTTTAGCAAAAATCAGGCAATATGTTGAACTAATCATTATTACTTGAGCTAGCTACTGTTCATAATTACAAGTGATATTTTATTCAGTATTTATATGTGGAGGTAGAGCTTATTATTTGACGTTCAATTAATCTAACAGGTGGCCCGCCGTGAAGGTTGCATAGTTGCCAAAATGAAATCGTATGAAACTAACGAAACTCTCCTCGGCGACGGTGTGGGTGTAGCTAATTTTGTCTACTTTATTCTATCAGGAAGATGTCAGATGATTGAGTCTATGCAAGTAATTGTAACTACGCATTTGGGCCGTAGCTATTATGCCTTGTACGATCCTTACGTAAGTGCTTACATTAACTTTACATTTAAATTTGAATGTGTTACATTGAACTAATGCGTTTTTCAATCACTATGTCATACAGTTGAAGTTGAAGGTTGGTTGGGTGAGTATGCCTAAAGAATTAAATTCGCCTTTGTATTTAAACTTTCACGGAATATTTAATTTATCTACACTTTATATTAAACTAAAAGTAGGGATAACAAAGGCGAACTTAAGGCGAAGCTAATAGGAATGTTCAGCACTTGCACAGTGCAAAAATGGTAAATAAATAAATACAGTCATCATTGCCTTTTTAGATTCCCAAAGAAGAAAGTGAACAAGATTTTGAAGCGAAATATTTTGGAGCATTAAAGTTTGCGGATAAAGACAGTCGTGGATCTGAAACGACTACATCAGCTAAGGATACTAGCAGCGGTCAAATAAAGCCTACAGCATCGAAAATTGAGAGGCAGTCATCTAGAGATGTGGGAACAGAGGGCAGGCTGCCAAGTGTTCTGAAGCAGGAAACGCGTTCTAGCTCAATAAAACGTGACAGCACGCATATAGTCATAACTGATGCATCTAAAACAAATGCCATTGAAGAGGGGGATCCTGAAAAAAGGAGGTCGGAAGAATTTCTTAAACCTGGAGAACAAGACGAGTTGCGTTGTTCTGTGAGGTAATGTAAATGAAAAGTGCCTATCAATTAGTACACGATACATATGTACACAAATAAATGCATTAAAAAAATTCGTTTCTGTGCATGCAAATTCAATTGCGCGGGTTAAACTTGGATACGGCTGAAACGCTTATGTCACAACTTATGGTAAGATATCGTACGCAGCTATCTTAATTTATTCGGTATTGTTATAATGTTATTTAGGAGCTTTATTAAAATTAACAGCTTTAGTTTTTCTATGAACATGTACATTTTATTTTCCGAGAATCCGCGTAGGTTGCTGGCGTTTACGTCACACGACATCACTGTCGGATATCGTTTGACGAACGAAGTCGCAGAGATAAAAATTTTCACAAATTTTGTCTGTTTCTTTTATAGACTCAGCGTGATTCCAGAAATAGTGACGCAAGAGCCGCCGAAAAATCTTCGTACTTATTTTATGCAGGTATACTATACATATGTATGTTTCGTATGTATTGGCGCGCGTCATAGCCATTCTACACATAATATTTATTTTTATATGACAGCTATTTTTGGTTTAGATACGTTAAGTTACGCAAGAATGCAAAATAACGTGCTAAATTTGAAATGTATCTATATATACTCTGTAGTAAATATATATGAAGTTAGTATAACTTTCGTAACATTCTTTATAACATATGACGTCAATACATATTAGGTACCGTATGACGTCATATTTCTAAGTATCGCGTTAAAGCACCAGATGGTATTAGTAATGCACATTCCTTGCTTCGACAAACCTAGTATTTGTTTATTGTCTACACGAGTCTATATACGTAAGGTCGAAACATCCAAATTACTTGTTTTGTTACATATTCAAACGATCATGTTGTCAGATGTGGAAAAATTAGCATGTTGTAATTAAAGTTGTCAGTTTTCATTTTTTATTCCGTACCAAAATAGGAGTGTGTTCTCAATTAATTTGTATATTCGTCGTTTCATGTATCTAATCGTATTTTTCTAAATCTTCTGCCTGTGTACAGGTCACTGTACTCCTATATGGTAAGACCCATTTTGATATTTTTTGGGTGTTCAATTTAAGAACGGTTTAGTTACACCATTCTATTTTTTCAGAACAGGACAACTGTTGAACTTGCTTGTTGTTGTACTAGATTGTATATGTAGCAACGGATAATTGAATATTATTGTTATAATGCAGAAAACTTGATATTGAATAAAGGGATACTAAAGAAGAAATATAATGGAACAGCTCACACATGGCCATCTCGTCCCTAAACTAGACATACATATATATATTTCTGAATATATATTTATATAGATTACGTTACGTTCAAACTTATCTACATATATGTAACAAATATTTACAGTACAGTACATACATGTAACAAATACTTACAATATTTGTTACATATATGTATATAAGTTTGAACGATTCCAAAACCTGGACGAGGGAATATAAATGAATTTGACACAATTATATAAATTATGTTGGGCAAATTTTACAAAAACTGACAGTTTCAAATCACTTCAGTTCTATGTTGGTATTGTTCCATTGCATGGGAGGAAAAACAGTTGACATCAGACTGGTATGTGTATGTTTTCAGGTGTGTCAGTTGAACCCTGGTTCTAGTTTTGGCTTCGGGGAGAACATGCGTGATCGCAGAATTGTGGCATTGACTCCGGTAGAATGCATGCTGTTGCCCAAGATATGGCTGCTGCAACGTAACACCGCCAATATTTGGACTCGGATACAGCATTACCTCGAAAAGAAAGTATGTTTCGCTGGAATTGCAACTTAAAATAATTAGGTTTGGGTCATAGTCTACCATGTTGATTAAGTGTGGATTAGTGGATGTCACAAATCTCTGGGTACTTTAGGGTAAACTCTCAAGCGAAAAGAAGTGACAATTAATTAATTACACACATAATTTTGAAATGTAAAATTGCAGAAGACCAAAACTTGGTATTCCGGACTCCTCGAATGCTGGTGATATAATAATATAGTATTTGAAATTCCTTCATAGAATATTAATTGTAATTTAAGTAAATTTCTTCGACGATAATCTATTTGGAAGTTGATTGTGCTTACGAGTTAGGTACAGAATTTATAACTAAGATATTAATAATAAAAGCTATATAAAATGTCTTTCATGAAAATAACTAAGCAATCTGTTTGATTTACAGATCCCTACGAAAAAACAACTCTTTAAAGAGTTTGTAGCGGCTCGACGGTGGAACGAATTTCGCGAGCAACTGGTCACAGATGTCGTGTCGCGCTCCAACACTGTCAACTGGACCTCAGTACACGACGTGCCTTACTCCATCCGGATGGAAGAGATGCTTGACATTTAAACCTCATCGTGTTCTATCCCAATCGAGAAGGTGCTCTAAATCAAAATCTAATATTGTTCTACAGGTCCCAACCACTCCCATACATCACACCCCATTTATGTGGAAGTCATCTTTTACTCAATCCGGATAGATGATCAGCAAGGTGCTGGGCAATTGAATCTCATGCTGTTCTTTTAAGACTCTGTGCAAGAAATACTCGACATGGAATATAATGGTTTTCCCGGCAAAATCTTTATTTATAGGAATAGATCTGATCTCGGCTTATGTAAATGACGTGTCGTACTTCATCCCAGCAGATGCTTTACATCTGAACATCATATTTTACTCTAGGCCTTTTTAATTTCATTACCTCTGCTCTTGAAATGAATAATTTATTATCTATTTCCTTTGTAATTTTTCGTACACGTATTGGCATTTCTTCCTTTGCGTGATATTTTAGTCAATACCGCCATCTGTGAAAACGGGTATATTATCTATGGTCACAATAAATGTTATAATAAGAACTTAGTTTTATTTTGAAATGTTACACGATTAGTGCAAAATTAAAATGAAATTTGTTCACCGTTTTTACTCACTTACACACCCACATCTGCACCACCCATATAAGTAGAAACTGCCACGCGGACGTTTTTTTATTCGATGGCAGGCCTTTATATACATATATTTATGATGAAGACTAAGCTTTAGCCTTCATGTAACAATGGCAATATATGCCACCCAAGTCGAAAGATTAGCGGAGCAAAGTAGGAATTCTTATCCCGCGCGTCACTGGTGAGAGGTTACTATATTTTTTATAATAACTTAATATTAGAATAAACAAAAGTGGGAATATATTAATATGTTTTTTGTAGACCTATTATGTTTTTATTTGTTTAATGTTGACGTTTGTGGACCCGTAGTGTTATCTCTAAGGTATATCTGTCACAAGTATAGGTACGAATATACCGATTCCTACAACAATTTCATTTTCAAAACTAAGTTATCCCTCCATGATAATATTGTTATGAAAATGCTCGTACTGAATTCCTTGTAAGTGTATTCTAATGTGTAGGCAGTGGACTTATATCTTTATAAATACTAAAAATCTTAAAACATTCTAAAGGTGGTAGAGCCATTAGAGTTCGCCAGGGGCGGCACCACCACCACCCTCATAACCCGCCGTAAAGCAACATGTTCTTCATGTATTGTGTTTCGGTTAGGGAGGTGTGGTTGCTGGATACACATTATTGGAGGCGACCATCTTAGTCCTC
>DWON01006064.1:0-14246 GCA_018251015.1 Phocides pigmalion okeechobee
AGGCGGGGGCGGTGACCGGTCTGACGCTGTGGCCTTCGCTCTTCTTCTCCTTGGAGGCAGCGACTGGTTCGAGGCTCTTGAGCCCTTTCCAACGAAAGGGCCAGGTGCCAAATCTCGACAAGCGTCCTCCTTTTAGTCGCCTCATACTATGTTTTGTAATACCCAATTTTTTTACATTTCTTTTTTATTTACTAGAAATATTGTATATAAAAAGACAACCACGCCAAGCCTGTAGCCCCTACTTACATACTAACTTAAATAACTTTTTCGACCAGGGAAGTACAAAACTCATAATTCGTATTGAAGCAATTCTTGTTTTACTTGGAAAGCAGTACTTGCCACCGTAGTCCTTAGAATTAGCAATGCTCCGATGTACGAACACGAATAGGACGTATTACGTTTAGTTATGTTCTAGGTTTAAGATTACCTAAGATTGACTTCATGCTCATTTGCTATTTTCCTGACACTTAAACGAAGATAAAAACGTGAAAAATTTATTAAAACATTCACATCTCTTAAATTTTACTAATAAATAGTTCACAATCGCCACGAAAACTTCGCAGCCTGATATCTTATAATTGCACCTAAAAGACTATATTAAAGTCATTCCGCAGAATTGAAGGAATTCGTGCGCGTCTTAATAAGGACGCCCGAACATTCTAGATATCAGCCGACACTTCGAATCACCCGACTTCTTAATGAAATTTTCGGATTACGTCTTGCTATCACACCTCTCTTTTCCACTACTCACATTTAATATAATGCCATCTCTGTCCTCGCGAAGGTGCAGTTCTCAGTTTTATGTGAAATTTATTCATAACGTTGTAATTTATCCGGCCCAAGTAAAACGCTACGTAATGGAAACAGGGGATGATGTTTTCGTATATTATTATTAGCGAGTTCAGCTTTAATTCTGGGAGGCTAAGTTATCGTCATAAATAAATTAAAATTTTATATCGCATTCAAGAGATCTCGCAAATGGATTCAGCTATCTCTGAAGACGAATCAGGAATGGAGAGTTATTTTTTAGAGTTCTCAGATCAATGAAATCTTGATCTGAACGAGTTATGTAGTTTCTTAAGATAATATTCCAAATCCACGTCAGATGAAAGTTGAAATTTGTTACCCACGGAAAGCTTCCTATCTTCGGCTAGAAAAACCTTTAAATATAATTTTTACTATTTTTTTTTTTTTAAACATAGTTTTGGGCCTTGAGTTTTTCCTTCTCGACATTTTATATATAATTCAACTTAACAAGGTTTGTTTCTCTCCGCTCATCTCTGATTCCGCAGTTTACTCGGAGTGCATTCGCTTCGAGTAATCCAATTTGCTTTAAACACTTTTCAAAAACTTTGTACTGATCTTCCGGCTGAAATTCTTGTTTGATACTTATTTCTCGGCCATCGTACATTGTATTCAAAATTTCTTCTAAGTTGAGATATTGAGTTCCGGCCTATATATACAGTCATTTTATGCTGGTTGAACTATAATTATGCAAAAATACATACTAAACTTATAATTGATTTTGTAATATTTAAATTGTTTTATTGCATGTACATGATGGAACATGTAAAACTATTTGTTATTCGTTTAAGTCTCTATGAATATAAGATGAGAAATAGAAATTGTCATGTTCGTAGGTTTGCCAGCACTATTTAGTCATTTGAATTTAGTTAAAATAGCTCCTTGAAAATAAGTAACAGAATTAAGCAATTCGGTTTCTGATAAGACACCATCTATCAAATTAAATGGGTTATTCGTACCCTTTCCTGTGTATTTCCTTTGAGTTTTTCTTTCTTTAGCTACTTTCTCAGATATAATTTAAGGTGTAGGCGTTATCATTCACTCTTTATCACTCGCAGTCACGAACTTGCCAAGGCTTTATAATTACGTCGGATGCTTTATGGGCAAAATTAAGCTATTATAACGTTGTAATTAAAATCTTATCAGATTTTTGTGAATGGACCACTACGAACATTATCGATTATTTTAAATTGTTTCAGACCGGATAATCTTTATTGTTTATTCAGTTAATATAATATAAAATGCGACGACGTATTTTTTGAAACTAAAATTGTACGGGCGTTTTAAAAATTAATGAAATATAAATTTTACGGCGCGTAATCATGAGACGGTAATCACAACGAACGTCATATCCGCTTGCACACTCTATATTTGTGTATGTGTTCATAACAAACACCTGTTCACTATTATGCACATTAAAAATATATTCGTATTTAAGAAATGACTAATTTATTATTTTGTCTATTTTCGGGTCCAAATTGGTAGGTACCGAACAGTAAAAAGCACTAAAAATACAAATGTGTCAGAAATTACTACAATAATACATATGAGTACAGAATAATATATTAATGAATGGATATTAATTTATCGATTCCTCAAAATTTACTCTAATATTAATTGTTTACTGTATATAAACCGTGTTTCTTATGTCATTTCATTATACTTATTTTATTTTAAAAAACCTGTCTTACAATTTTTATTAACAAAAATAACTCTTTCATGGCCTAGGAAGTATAACTTTTAACGCGGGTGTATATGTCCACGCTCACGCGCCTTTACAGATGCTCTACGACTATTCTGTTATAACCTCGTGTCTATTCCTAGAGAGGAACTCACGTAGTATTCATGGACGGTGAGCATCTGTCACCTGTGTTAGTTTCGGGTGTTTTTTCCTTATAACTCCGATCCAGGTTTCCACCAAAAAATGTTAACATATTGTTGGTATAGACGCAGTCTCCATTTAAAATTTCTCGTGCCCCGCCACCTGTGTCTTGTATACGCCGACCGTGACGTTACTCTGAACGTTTTGCGTTTCAAAATTCTATTCACCAGGCAGACGACTGTCTGTTGATAAATCTTGAATATTAAATTTAACGTACTGTTATCGTAACTGTTTTTATACTTAATATTACCAATAAATATAAACAATAAAGTTTCTCTATAAAGAATATTTTCTGTATATACATTACATAAAATTCATGGTAAATATTTCTGCAAATTCATTTTAAGAAACAGTCAAAAATGGACGTTGTTAAATAACGGTAGTGTTCAGACAGAAGTTTCAAGTGGAAAGCAAACCCGTAATCCCACCAACTGACGCGGTAGAACAAAAGGCCGGCGCCCACAAAGATGCAATCATTATACATTCATAGGCGACTGACTACGAAAGATTCTTTCGACTCCGCATACTTTCTCAAAAGTGTTCACGCTTTAGGGAGTTACCGCAGCGTAATAATATAATGGTCTATCTTGGAGATCGTAGCGTTAGTAAGTCGAGTTTTGTTGCACAGAAGTATTCTGATTTCTTAGAATTTAAACTCGAGCCACTGGTAATAATTTACAATCCGAAAGCTGTAGATAATTTAACATACACCCAGAGGGTCACATGCACGGCGGTGCAACTGCCTTGCAAATTTTAGCTAGAACTACCGCATCAGTTTAAGCTGTGTACTCTCTATATATGTATAAGTTACTTTTAGAAGTTCGACTGTGTATAATCACATTTCACATCTATTAATAACAAAGGAAAACAATCACTCAACGAACTCCTCACAGCACGAAAACATGAATGAAATATTAAAACTAGCTGTCACCTGTTCAGTTCCCTACAACTCCTGAGATCGATTATTTTTGTAAATCGTACAAATCTACACAAGCCGCGGATCTATGCGTTTGTGCGTCTATTATGAAACCCGAATTCTTATTTTCTTGCCCACAGTGCGAGCACACAATCCGTGTTCGACATGTTTTCAGCACGTTGCACTAACAAGGTACAGTCCCACTGTCGAACGAGCTTTACCTCGCGGCTTTTCCCAATTTATGATACTTGTACTTTATAAATATGACTTACTAGTCTCTATTTGATAAGGCTCTGCGTGGCTATTTCTATGGACATTACCGTTAATAAACTTAAATATCGCCCGACTACTCAAAGTTGTTAAAAAATTGCGAATTCTGTAAACAATTCTAATTGTATCTATCTATATAATAAAAAAAATGCAAAAAACAATTTTACGATTTTCACGCATTAACACATCTTTGTATGTGAGAAGAGCAGCAAACAAGCATGCATACCAACTGATGTTGAGTAGTCGCAGCCCATAGACATTTACGTACAACCACAAACACGACTTAAATTCTATCTGAGCTCGAACGTAGATGCGTTGCTACTTCTGAGGACTAAGATGGTCGCCTCGATTCAAAGTGTAGCCGGCAACCGTACGTCTCCAACTGAATCACAAATAATGCTTTACGGCGGATTATGAGGGCGGTGGTGGTGCCTCTCCGGTCGAACTATAGATCTCCCACCCTCGTAAATGTACTTTGTACATACATGGAAACGTACTTATGTTGCTATTCATGCTTTCAATTTTACGTGAAGTAAATGTTTTTAAGCTACTTGTGTGATAAATGCAATTTTAGTATTTAACAGTTTGCAGCGCAATAATTATTTAATGTTAAATGTATTACGTTGGATGCAATACATTTAATTGCAGAAAAAACATTTCCTGACATGATGTATATTATATATGACGTAACGATTTGTGCGCAGCATTTATGTTATTGAATAACGTTATCCAATCCACACGTTTGCGTAAAATTTCGATTGACTTTGCTCCCGCCTCTCCCTATTTCTTGGCCCCGCGTACAATCATAAGTGTTTTCTTTGTGGATAGTCCCCTTTAACGTTTTTATCCTTTTTAGCCGACGTTCCCCTCGCGCGTTCCTAATGCTACCCCCACATTACCGCCATGAACGTTGTTATTCATGCACATTGGAAACGTAATTTGTCATTTTTGGCTCCTAAAAATACCCGTCTTAATACTACAAATCATTTCTTGACGTCCTAAATATTAGCTGGACAAAAGTAAACTAAAATAGTCGTTATGTAGCGAACGTTCAGGCATTATGGCGCATAGCAATTCATAGTTTTTCAAATAATTTTTAGTTAAAGAAAACATAAAACTTTGATAGAATCAATATGTTTTATTATTATTCTTATTATGCTCATATATTTAGAATGTAAAAAATGATATACAATGTAAAAATAGTACGTATCACATAAAAAATAAACATTGAAGTTTGTTTTTTCAGTCTTCAAATTAATCAATCATAATATTATAATATATTGGGAACTATGTATTAAAAACAAAGGATGTATCGTACAACAAAGTTCTCGCACAGTTTCCACGTATACATTTACTTTTTGCGCTCGCTTATATTCGTGAACCGCCAACGAGAGTGTTGATAACGTACAGCCCCAGTGTAATTTTGACGATATTTTTATTTTACGACTGCGAAGGCTTTCGCTGCGAGTGTGAATATCGGCGTTGGAAAATATTATTGTTCCAGCGAGCATGATCTGATATTTGTTATAACATGTTTTCACGGTAATTCCTTCAGATAAACGAGCTTTCGTTGTTATTTCTATATATACGAACGTATTTCTGGGGAATCGTAATATAATAACATTCAATACAATGTGTTACTACACTTAATAGAATATTGGTGAGAGGTAACTTTGGTAATCTTTATTAATATAAAATATTTTTAAATGAATAATTTCGACTGCAAAATTCCTTTTTTTGCAAATAAACATACCTATATGTATATTTAGCCATCACGCCACACAAGTAACTGTTTAATAAATATTATGACTGGATTTTTAAAAATCTATTCTGATGCAAACTATAACTAACAAGAATATGGTTTTTACACACGAACACGCTACTTTACTAGCAGATAGATACACGTTAGAACTCTTTTCGGATATGTTATGCTTTTTGTTTTCTTCAAATTCAAATTCAAATATTTGCCAGAATATGTCCTGGCAAATAATTTGAATTAGACACAACACTATGATGTTGTACATAGGTCTTCAATTTAACATTATATTTTCGTATATCCTACTCATTCGGGTGTGGAAATTACAGTTACATTAGTTAGAATAATAGAATGTTAATATTGAATCATATCATAAATACTATATCAATTAATGTCCATGTTTGATAATATAAGTACTTCATTATTTATATTATTGTATGTCAATATTCAAAATCAAAATATGAAGAAAACTTAGTCAAATTTACAACTAAAATAATCACTTAGGCTATAAAAATTCCAATTTATGAGCCAAATTTGTAATTCTCTTTTAAATGTATGATAAGGTAACTCTTTAAAATAAGTTAGGCAATTTATTATAGATTTGAATAATAGACATGGGAGCGTTTGTGTTCAACATTTGTAACCTACAGCTTGGTGTATATAATTTGAATTTATTTACACGTCTAGATCTTTTAGGTGAATTTTCTAAGACCGAGCTGAAATATTCTGGATGTTCTCTTACAAATATGCATGTTGCTTTAATGTTATGTACATTAAAGCAACAAGTCATTCATTTTGTCATATTAGTTAATTTTATTTTGTTTGTAATTTTGTCTATGATGTTATACTATTATTATATTGGTAGAACCAAACAAAACATCTGCATGTACCGCTTCTTCGGCGTTCCAACAAAAAGGTTAGCTATGTCGAATCGAGGAATACTACCCGACCGTCACACAGCTCAAACTAATACAGAGGGTGTTTTTTTACGTCGGAAAACCCGGAACGATGCCCTCCGCCATGGGGCTGGTGAATGAGTATGTGGTGCTCCAACCCACTAAAAAACCGACAGGTGTCCACTTAGCCACGGGAGAGCGTTCCCGCACACATCCGCGACTCCGCCTGTGGCCACCCGACAAGCCAGGCCCACCTCCGGCGACTTTAGCCCCAAACACCTATGTTGGCACGCCGGACACAGGAGGCGCCGCCCATATCGGACGTCCATTCAGAACTACAACCGACGGCACGTGCCGGTCACCGTCCGATCCGTCCCTGCCATTGCGCTGCGAGCAGCGTGGTTTTTTAGAGAGGTGGTCCTTCCTCTGCCGTTCCTCCGACTGCATCGCCCATACAACGCAACCGGAGAAACCCCACCTCGAGCGTGCGCAAGCGTAACGCTGAAGGCGGCTTGGTTTGTTAAAGAGGTGGCCCTCCTCTTACGTCCCTCCGGCCGCATCACACTCGTCGGACGACCGGCGTCTTTGTGTCTCGTACTCCGCACTCCCCGGGTCAAGGCGCGGACCACCTCGGACCGCTCTTGGTAAGGTCCCTAGCCCCGGGCACCGGCCTCGGGGATCAACGGGACCCGCAAGCCCCCCTACCGCGACAAGGTGGCGATCCGCAGGGGGGTAATACAAAGGGTAATACCTAATTGATTTTGGTCACTGATTACCTCATAAGATTTTTATGCAGAAATATAATGTTAATTATTATAGCATATTATAATTACCTTAAATCTAACCACCTATTTGTTTCAACTGTCATAAATAAATATCATAAATTTTAGGGAAGGCTTTGTTTTCTTATAAATGTTCTATAAGACCCTACTGAGGCTTTAAGCATAGCCCGAGTTATTTTTATGAGAGTAAAGGTAAACAAACAAAAACACTGAATGTTGAGTAATTGCATGAAGATCGTATTTCAAGAGTTACTTCTTGCTTGCTGACGGTTCCTTTGATTAGGGAATTTAATCTTTGCATTTAAAAAGGAAATAATTTTTATTGAAGTAGTACATACTACACTTTACCGAATTAACTATACCGAAAGTGCCATTACCGACATTGCCTCGTTAATCGTGAAATATTACGAAACTCCGAAAATATGAATTTATAACTTCATTAAAATATAATTACTAGTCATTGGTTATGAATTAATTTGCATGCATTACATGTGCGGACAGACACCTTTATTGCAGTAATAAAATAATTAACTAAATTATTGTCCATATTCATTTATTTTTTGATTAAGTGTTTCGATATAAATTATTTGTACCTGTAGGATATATTTTTACATAAAATATGATATCTCTTGAATGTTTATGAAAGAAATAATACATTTTGATTATTTTGCGCCAATGTTTTATATTCAACTTATTTATATAATATTCAAGTACTTCGTATCATACGTTAATATTGCTTATTAATGATACTGTGGCGACTTTCCGCAACTCGACAAGAGATGGCGCCACACGATCCTGAATCACGCTAACGAAGTTTTCTAAATATCTGGCATATATACAAACTCCGAAATGAAACATTCGGAGCACGGCCGCTCCCCAGGCACATCAACTAGCCTGGCGGGAGATCTCCCTTTGCCAAAATACTATGCACAACTACATTATGACCAATACAAAGGTTCAAAAAAGTTACCATACCATACCAGGACACTCTACATTTTAAACATAGGGAACGTGTCTAACAGTAACCACTTAAGATATGTGCTTTAGCGTGCGTTGGCTTTAAATTTTATTCTATTTGGCGCGTAGAATCAGTCAAACGTACTGCTTCAAGACAGGAGTCTCAAATGAAGATTCAAATGAAGTTCCTTCCTTTTTTTCCTGCAGCACAAACATCACAAACATAACTTTGTATGTTATTATTAATGTTCTTTGTTTTTGTAAAATAATGAAGATTGTAAAATGTATGGTTAATAAGTATATCAGGGTTTGAAAACGATTGAAATGTTTGAATATGATTTGTTCCTTTTTTTCTTTAGCTTACAAAAACATCGCCATAATGACCTGCGCGTCAGAATAAGTTTACGGGTAAACTTTATAAAGTATCAAATTGCTTTGCTGGACATGAGACCCTGCCTACAACTGTAATGGCTTTAAGCATACTTCATCACACTAAGTACGTACCTTTATTCAAGAATTATTAGTGAAAATAGTGCGTAGTGGCTAATTCGCCTGGCCGAGGTTTTTAAACGCCCAAGAACCTAATATTAACGTTTTAATACTACTTCATTAGGAAATTCAATTTTAATTGTATATTTTCTTTTCAGGTAACAAATGCTGTTTCTCATTTTACTACTCACAAATACAGACACTGGGGTAAGTCTAAATAACTTTACACGGTATATGTAATATTGTAATAATGATTACAATTTGGCAATGGTGCTCCAATTTGGTGCTCCAATAGTCTCATTTCGGAGTTAGTATAAGATATTTTGTATTTGATTTTGTATTTGATATTTTGTATTTGTATAAGATATTGTATATATAAGATATTTAGAAAAATTCGATAGCGTGATTCAGGATCGTGTGGCGCCATCTCTTGTCCAGTAGCGCAAAGTGGCCATAACAGAATATAAATAAAATTTATACAGTTCGAACGAAAAGTACAAAATGAAATCTGTATTTTTTATTTAATATAAACAATGTCTACAAGAAACAATGTACAATATATTGTTCAATTGACTATAAACAGAAATTACCGCAGCGTACAAACCTTGTTATAATTACGCCAACAAACAAAACAAGTGTCAAAGTTTTGAGGCCCCGATGGCCCAATATGACACACAAAGTAAAGCGGAATAAACTAATCAAAGGACTCGGCTACACGGTTCGCAAGATAATTTGCCAAGTTGTGAACTCAATCAATCCTTTAATATTTGTACAAAATGAGAGTAATTTCCTTAAACTGTTTTCAGTTGGAGTTTTCAAGTAATGTAATGTTAAATACTTGGTATCGAAATTTGAGATAATCGCAGTGATAAAAAAATTATCTATATTTATTATCACTGAATTCGAATTAACTGATTGAATACCGGACAGTCTTCGGTTAGCCATCTATTGATATATTTTATATTACAATTTTGTTAAAATGATTACAAAATCTTATTTGATTAATTAATACGTATACAAATTTATATTTATTATTAAAGAAAATGTAACATAGTTGGGTGATAGTCGACGGCTCAAATAACGCGCTAACACGTATTAGTCCATGAGCAGTGCTACCAATTTACAATTTATTTTCATTCTTACCAACCAAGGGTCTGAAGAATTTCCTCTATTTTCTACTAGTTATTCAAATTTTAATTCGAATATTTTATATACTTAATGAATATCAAGGATACGATGTAATAGCCTTAAGGGAGGATAAGGAAAATATGTTATTGATATAACTATATTTACATTGGATAGGATTTATGTCATTTTTTTATTTCACGCATGACATCATTAGAATGCTACACTAATAGGTGTATTTTAGATCTGTATGTTTACATACGAATCCTGCCTGTGCGGTTATTAACGAGCCGCATATTAATCCGCCAATTAAAACTTTGCTTGTGCAAAAACGCCCTTTAAACAACTTGTTAGGGATTTCAATGTTGGCTCAATTTATTTCGATATAGCGGACCTTTGTTCTCTGTATTATGTTGTAAAAAATGGGTAAACTCGCATGAAGTAATTGTTCTCAGAACACTGCACCTTTAGTGGTAATACCAAGCAGAAGCGATGAAACTTTCTTGCATTATTTAACTACAGATTTGATAATTATACCGTGATAAAGTTCATAGTTACCATTCGTTACTTTTAAAATTATTTTATACCACCTCACTATAGTAAAAATACACCGTTACTGCTGTAATTAGAATAACATTTAAATGATAAACATGGATAATATATAGTTTCAACGTATTATCTCTTCAAATGATTTTTGTTGTAATTGGAACAAAATAAATTAAAGAGAATTTAGGCCTTACATAATGCAATATAACGGGTACTCATGATTAACGATAATTGCCGATATTTCGAACCAGTTGCACGGCTCGTGATCACGGCAAAACTGCGGTGACGGGGGCTAAGCTGTTGACAGCTGCTAGTGACGGATTAATCTATCTATCTTACGTCTAGTTTGTTTTTCGTTTTTGCGTTCCATATCACGACACACAACACTAACTGTATCTTTACGCACTGAACTTTGCACTACTATACACAATATGGATCATCATAATGTATGTATTCCGCGATTATATCAGTTTAAAATCGTAAATTTAGGCCTTGTTGTTAGAAATCCTTTAATGACTACAATCCCTGAGTTAGCGGCCATACACTGTGTGCAAAAGGCTGAGTCGCCCCCATCTTTCGAGGCTCTTGGGCCTTATTTTTTATGTTTGATGCGTATTAAATAAGCCTAGAACCGACGAGATGGCAAACAAAATGGGCATTCATAACCAATCTCAAAGAGCATTGAATTTCTATTTCAGGACGTATACATTTCTACTTCTGAATCTATTCTCTCAAATGGTCGCGTCGTTTGCAAATGTCGCCGGCTTAGTACAAGAATTGCTTCTGGACGGATGTATGAGGATTGCATTGTTATATCCCCAGTCAAACTAGGATCCTCCCTATCATGGAGTGTTCTAGAAAAGTGGACTGAACCGTAACTATTCAAACATCCGTTTGGCAGTCAATTGTTACGTCACAAAAATCGTCAAAACACATAGAGAAATGAGAAACGTAACAGCAATTCATCAGAGATCCTGAAATCTTTATGCATGTTTAGCTATAGTTCATTACAAAGGATCTACGTTCCTTTTCAGGCGCCTCTTCGAGTTTTCGCCGACACTCATTTGCTAAAACATCCGCTTGTAGGCTTTCTGTAGAGTTCAGAAAAGTACCAATATTTTTAAAGTGAGCATTTTTTATAAAGTCAAAGCGAAATGAAATAGCTCACCTCATTGTTAATGGTAATTGCCGCCCACATAAGGCAGTAGTAATCAACTTTTTAAAGACAGAAGTCCCGCGAAAATCGATTACAGATGCGTTGCTACTCCTGAAGAATAAGCAGGGAGGAATCACCGCTGTCGTCATAATTTGCCGTGTAGAAACTCTTGTGTTTCGTTTGAAGACGCGCTTTTACCGGTCGAACGTAGCAGTAAAGAGACCGTCGTTGCCGTCAGGAGCAGTAACTCCCCTACATACACATATAGTAACGTCAATTAATTATATAACGGGTACTCACGAGTGACGCTATTTAAATGCCGATATTTCATTTCGAACCACTTGCATGGCTCGTGATTACGTTAAAATGTATAAATTCCGCGACCATATTGGTTTCAAATTAGTAACTTCCCTTAAGTTACCTTTGCTCAACGAGAATAGCTGGGTTTTGGTTTGAAAATTCGTTTGCTAACCTTACCCTAGTTAGTATTTTTAGAAGCATATTTAAATAATACTGATTTCTAAAACCATTTAATGAGACAGTCTTTTCTGTTCATTCCAAGATCTATATCATCTAGTGATGAATGCAGCAGATTAGTATACGTCACGATGCCAGGAAAAATAAGGCATACCTTGAAGTACATTTTCGAATCCTGCAATTTATGCTTGCGACTGAATATTGTGAAAACAAATCCTTTAAATAAAAAAAAACTCAGATTTAATTTTGAACAGTCTGTTTATCATGTTTGTTTGGCTGATTGAATGGTCGAACCGAGTAACCAGTTATTTACACAAAATTAGACATATATTATACAAACAGACATACGTACATTTCATATATATTACGGGGCTATATTTTAATGCCATGGGCACATTATGACGATAACTATTACTTATCGATCGATCGAGAGCAGAATATAAATTCAAAACATGATGTAGGTGGATGTCGATCCCAAAACTTTTGAGTGTCCGAACAATATCGCTATAGCTACACTAGATTCGTCAACAATTTGTATTTATATGAGCATATCAGAAATCAAAATCAAAATATTTATATTCGAAGTGGATTTTTACTTTACGGAACTTTTTTTTGAACGTGATACGTGAAATTACCGAGAGAAAACTTTGAAAATGTTATTTACAAATTATAACTTAAATTAATGGAGCAAGTGGAGCTGGAGTCGTTTCAGGCCATATGAGTTAAATAATCGCTGGTTTTTAAAACGCCTTTTTACACAATGTTTATTTAATAACCAATTTAAACTTATTTTCTAATAGATTTGTAATATGTTCTAGGTAGTACTTTATTGTAGTAACGAATACAGTTTCCCATGAATGATCTGGCTATCTGACTTATCTTATTTACGGACTGCCATTTTATATTTGTTTTTTTAATAAAATTAGGATAATAACTATTTTTGATAAATTTATTAACGTACGTTATTTTTCATATATACATTGGCTTTGCGCCGTCAATATGTTGATGGTGCGAAACAGTCCTCTAAGGGCACTTGTCATATATCAGATCATAAGTTAACTTACTCTTATGTATACTTATACATAACCAAATCTCAATGCATTGCCGAAGCCGATGAACCTAGAATGATGCAGATAACTTTTTACATAAGCACTAACAAAAGATTTTAGATGTTTCACCAGTAACAAACTATGATAGGGGTTTAAAATTTCTTCGAATGAAGTCTTGTCGGTTACCGATTTTTGAAAGCCGCTAGTGAAAGTTACTGTAATATGAAGTTAAGTACGTCGGAATTAAATGTTCACGTATGCCATTACCATTCACTCGTTTCACACTTATCAAGAATTACGATTAACTTGTAAACATAAAATAATTTTAAACTGTGAATTGCAATATACGGAACTATGCCGAATCGGAACGGAAATAAACTGTCTGCGCGTTCCCTTGATTGGCAGTAGGAACTTTTATTTACATATTATTTCATATATAGTGAATAACATTGTACAACTCATAAATGTTTTTAACTTTTTATAATTTATTTGCATAGGTACACGTTACAATGCTGTTACAATTATGATCTCTTGTTGTGGTAACAATATGGCACCATGCAAATATCAACGGTTCACAGTTTACTTACGGATTTTTTTATTATTTTAATCGTTACATACTTCGAGCTGAACTGGTCAATGCTTTAATTAAGTTATCATCAGTATCAATATAACTTTATTTACGGATCCTTAATTTATACGACTCCGTTTATGTTACTTAGGTTATCTTCATATTTCTCACAAGATATTCTCATTTAGTGCAGCCGTAACATTCAATCAACTTTTATTATTTATAGACCGATTGAAATATCACTAAGACTTAAACAGTTAAAACTACATTGAAATCAATTAAGCTGTTTAGGAGATTGGCACGCCAAACGCAAAATAAAATATTGGCTATATTACTTCCCGATAATGTTGCTTGTAGCATTGTATTGGTGAGAAATCGTTTTAAACCGATATAATAGTTTCAAACCCTATTTGGTAGAAATAAACAATCAAAAATCTTTGCTCTTTATAATATTAGGTGTAGACAAAAACACTTGCATAGCACGTGGATACGGCTAAACAGATCGAAATTCACACTATTGAACCATCAGTCATTTAAATAGTTTAAGGAATCGAAAGTGGCTAACAATGAATC
>DWON01006065.1:0-14244 GCA_018251015.1 Phocides pigmalion okeechobee
ACCTTTCTGAATCCAAACTGAAAGCTTGAAATTAGATTGTTATGTTCAATGAACCATTCTTACTGATTTTTAATTAAATGTTCAGTTATTTTAAATACGGATGAAAGTGCTATATGAGCATGGTTATTCAGGCGGTTTGCTAGATTTTAATATTGAAATAACTTTCTGTGACTTCCACGACGGAGGTATATTACAATTAAATTACATTTAACATTACAAAGATAAGTTTAAATAATAGGTAAACAGAGTTTCATTCGGATTAACAATAAAGTCCTTGACATTGGATAAAACTGCTTTTAATTCAAAGGCTCCACCAATTTGCGTTGGGGCGTACCAGCGTGGTGGACTTTGGAAAAATAAATAAACTACACACGACTGTAATTCTATTGAACTATGACGCGCACTCGGTATTTTACTCGGTTCAACAATGGACTTAGTAAAGTAGTTTAGTATAGAAAGTGATTGTATATTTTTTTTTCTAGTTTTAACATCTTGTTTTAAATGGATTCTGGCCAAATGTCAAGTCACTAAAAGTATTGATGTCAAATTTTGACACTTCAATTTAAATTTTAGGTTATGTTGTATAACTGTGAAAAAATTATAATGATTTATTATAGTTGAACAACTAGCGTCGATAATGAAAATTTACAAACCTCGTGGAGTAACAAGAAGTCAATTTGTTCTAGTTGCAATACTAGGTGTAATAAGTGGCGTGTATATATGGAAACCGCTATTTGAAGAACATTTCCCAATAAAAAACAAACAGTTGGATAGCCCTGATATTCGGCTATCGGCTTCTGGATCTGAATTACCCAAATAAAATGAATATCTTTCAACGTTGGTTAACAAACTCTAGCCCTTTAGTAAAAATGACAATGGCTATTGCAGTTACGTCAGCTCTTGTTGTGGGCCAAAAAATGTTTTACGGTCCGTATACCAGACGAAGAAGACTTCAACAAGCAGAAGAATGGGCCAATGCTGTATTAGATGAAGAGGAAAGAGTAAAAGAGTACGAAAATTCGTAATGTCCTATGTCTGAGTTGTTTGTGTAAATAGATGTAATTATTAATAAACATACTGTAGAATACCTTTTAACCATTTTCATTCATAACCCATTCTCCTATTGTAATTTGTAATACCAATATATAGACTATGTAACCATAGTTCCCTTTCTAGTATAGATTGATTAGCCTAGAGTTGTGTGGATCTAATTGAAAATATTAATCTCCAAGACATCTAAACTCATATCAATGCAATTGTATTGTTAAATGACATCCTTCAAAGATCCGTAGCTTCATTCGAAAACAACAGCAACTATTACATTATCAATTAGTAAATTATGGGGTAAAATTTAGCAATAGCTTTGTATAATGTAATTTACAAAACTTGATACATACTATAAGCAAACACTAATATTTTAAATAGGACAATAAAAAAACTTCAACCAATAATGGTTTGCATTAGAACCCCTGGACCAGGTGCAATATTTTTTGTTTGGAGACTATCGAGATTCAATACCTGTTTGATACCTAAATTAAATTATCTAGTACCTCGACAAACAGTGAAAAACATATAAAGAAAGTGCCCAGACATTCTGACATCAGGTTGTCTGGACCACATTTTTTTCAAATAGTTGGAGACAATATATCTCTTAATGATTTATTTGTAAATATATACATTTTTAATATCTTGAACATATATATTTTTACACATTTGATGGTGTCTTAGGAAAAAGTAACTGATGAATAAAATTATACTATATACATTCTGCATATTAATTAGTAGTGATCTTATTAAATCAAAATCCCATTACTCTCCAGGGGTTCTGACACAAACACAATAGTGGACTGATTGGACTACGAGCTTTGTTACTGCATATCATTTATAAACAGATTTGAGAATTCTTTTATTTGGAAGAGTATATAGTACTCATTTCATCTCATTCTCTCTGGTTCTATAAAAATATGAATAGAAAATATCACATGCAAGGTGAAAAAATTGGGTGTTAAATATTATATTGAAGTTTAATTACAATTGAATATATTATGTATGCATTTGTTATTAAAAATACATCTTAAATTATAAAATGTGAGGTCCAATATCTTTGAGGTCTGTTTTTATTTTAAATTGTGTGTGCATGTTACTAATAAACAACCTAAATTGCAATAATTTATCTAGACCATCAAATCATAGGAGAGTATATGTAGTAGTGTATAGTATGTGGCTGTAAATGCTATCTGTGTAGTGTAGGTAATGGGAAATAGTATTATATAGGAAAAAATAAAAGTACAAGTACTGAGGCTACCTTTATTCTATGAATTTACATTTTAGTTGCAGTCGTAACAAAATATTTCAGATATATGTATAACCTTATAAATTATAAAATAATGTTACAGTATAAGCCTTGTAAAAAATATAGAAAAGGAATGAGTTTGTAGCCTTTCTTTCCTTCGGAACACCTTGCGGTGAATGAAGTATCGCAGTTGAATAAAGAATTGTGCTGTTAACAGTGCTAGCTACTTTTTGCCCTTAGTGGCTTTCTCAGCGGCTTTGGTGACTTTGCCACCACCAGCTTCCTTGAAGTTGACAGCCTTAATGACACCTACAGCAACAGTCTGCCTCATGTCTCTCACGGCGAACCGACCAAGGGGTGGGAATTCCTGGAAGGACTCCACACACAAAGGCTTGGAGGGTACTAGGTTTACAATGGCAGCATCACCAGACTTGATAGACTTAGGATTCTCCTCAGTTGATTTACCAGTACGACGGTCAACCTTCTCTTTGATTTCTGCGAATTTGCAGGCAATGTGAGCAGTGTGGCAATCCAATACGGGTGTATAACCGTTGGAAATTTGACCAGGGTGGTTAAGCACAATGACTTGTGCAGTGAAGTCAGCGGCACCCTTGGGTGGGTTGTTCTTGGAGTCACCAGCAACATAGCCACGACGCAATTCCTTGACAGATACGTTCTTGACGTTGAAACCAACGTTGTCTCCAGGCACAGCCTCTTGGAGAGCCTCGTGGTGCATCTCTACAGATTTTACTTCAGTGGTGATGTTAGCAGGAGCAAATACGACAATGGTACCAGGCTTGAGGATACCAGTTTCCACTCTGCCTACGGGCACTGTACCAATACCACCGATTTTGTATACGTCCTGCAGGGGAAGACGAAGGGGCTTGTCTGTGGGGCGAGCGGGCGGCAGGATGGCGTCCAAAGCCTCAATGAGGCATTTTCCTTCAGCCTTACCTTCCTTGCGCTCAACATTCCATCCCTTGAACCAGGGCATTTTGGTGGATGGCTCCAACATGTTGTCTCCGTGCCAGCCAGAAATGGGTACGAAAGCGACGGCAGCTGGGTTGTAACCGATTTTCTTGATGTAGGAAGACACTTCCTTCTTGATTTCTTCGAAACGGGGCTCACTGTATGGTGGCTCAGTGGAGTCCATTTTGTTAACACCCACGATGAGCTGCTTGACACCAAGGGTGAAGGCAAGGAGGGCGTGCTCACGGGTCTGACCGTTCTTGGAGATACCGGCTTCGAACTCACCGGTACCGGCGGCGACAATCAGCACGGCACAGTCAGCCTGAGAAGTTCCAGTGATCATGTTCTTGATGAAATCTCTGTGTCCGGGAGCGTCGATGATGGTGACATAATATTTAGCAGTCTCGAACTTCCACAGGGCAATGTCGATTGTGATACCACGTTCACGCTCAGCCTTCAGTTTGTCCAACACCCAGGCGTATTTGAAGGAACCCTTGCCCATTTCCTGGGCCTCCTTCTCGAACTTCTCGATGGTACGTTTGTCGATACCACCACATTTGTAGATCAAGTGACCGGTGGTGGTGGACTTGCCGGAGTCGACGTGTCCGATGACGACAATGTTAATGTGAATCTTTTCTTTGCCCATTTTTGGTTAGTCTAAAAAAGAAAAAAACAAATATGTTAATTCTTATGTTGATTTGTCAAAATACACAACAGGGGATCGTGATGCACATTCACAAGGTCGTAGCCTCATGCATGGATACGCGGCCGGCAATATGGCGGCCGCATGGCCGCCTCGCCCTATCTTGACATTTCACAATGGATGTCAGCCATTACGGTAAATATATGGGGGAAATAAAATGTATGTGGAGAAAACCAAAACGATACGGTAAAAACACCTGTTAAGTATAAAAAAATAATGCATACAAGTAAAGAAATAAAAACAAGATGAATCACTACCACGTGGTGGCATGTGCCGGTCTGTGCGAAAGTATGACGCGTAAGCAAAGTGTATTTTTTTTTAACATGGAACATTTTCACATCGACACAATCTAAAACAGAAGAAATACTAAATTATAAAAGGTAATCTAAAGTGTAGTCTTATGAAACAAAAGAAAGGTTGGACATGATAACCACTAAATTACATCATAATGAGGAAAATATTAAAACCGGAAAAACTTAAATATGGAGTGATGAAACAAGAATAATATACTAACACCAAATTAAATAAATAATTAAGACTCAAGACACTGGGATTTTGCACTGCACTTAACTATTTCTTCAGACACTCACCACGGATAGCGTGTATTATCCGAGAAAGACTCCAACAGAATGAACGAGAAATGATTTTTCTTTGGGCTGGATTGGGAAGAAAGGAGTCATTTCCGGTTACTGGTGTGGCAATGTTTAATTCATGTTACCCCATTTTATAGCTATACAGTTTATATGAATGGTTTATAAATTACAAAAGTAACCAAGTGAATATCGGACTATGGACAGGGAAGTTTTCCGTCAGCAGATGAACATTTATATGTTAAATCGAAAGTTGAGTAAGTATAGAAGCAGCCATTTATTTTTACAGGTAACAAAATTAAGTATAACATTGTTTTTCCTGTAAAGAAGCAAACTTATCCCTGCAATTACAAAAATAATAAAGGTTTGTTACTGAAAATATTTCAGTCTCAAAATATTTTAGTCTCAAAAACTGACCAAAAATCTTTAAACTAACTGCCTTAATCAAAACCTGATGCATGTTATTAATATAAATATTCCTGTTTGAAATTATTTTTCCAGTTTTAAATGCAAGAGTGGCCACAAAAAAATCTAAAATTTGTCTGCACGTTATGTAGACATGTCCCTTATTTAAACGTTAGCGTGATTCCACATTAGTTTCGTACTTTTATATAATCAATTCACAGAATCACATAAAAGTACCATTATCATTTTGTAGTGCCAATAGTCTTTGAATGAAATATCTATACAAATAAGTGGATATGGTGGAATTATACGAGTCTAATAGAAACGAAATAAAATCAGACTGGTAAATGTAATTGTATAATAACAATGAAAATAATCATCTAGTACACCTGATGATAAGTAATGATGTTGAAGAATTAACTCCATGGAGAACAGGAGTCCTATTTGAAGTCGAATATGGATGAATTGCTACTTGAGGGTTAAGATGGAAAGCGTGATAAAAGCGAATCTATCTATTTTCACTATCTGAATTAAAATATAAGTGAGCTGCTATACTACTATAAGGTAGAAGGTAACGTACATACATAATTTACTATTTTCACGATGTTTTTGATCACACGGTTTCTGATTAGTTTTCTATTATTGTAAAAGTGTATTCATATTGTTTCGCATATAATTGACATTAACATTTTTAATAAATTATATTATATAAACAATTTTAATTCTGTGACGAAGTATATAAAATCTTATGTCAATGCAATTTTTTTTAGTACAATACCACTAACGTATTTTTCTATTATATAGAGTAGAAATATTTCATCAGATATATATTTAGAAGGAAGTATATCAGAACCACGTCTTATTACGCACTGTTACAGTTAAAAAGCTGTTAATAAAATAAAAATAATGATGGCAGCCAATGCCGATATTTGACGTTATGGCAAGATCCAGTATTTTTATAATTAAACATAAAGGAGAGGCAACCATTAACCGGTATCTTTGAAGTAAAGATCTTTCAGTCCTGTTTTCAATGGAGTGGGACTGTACGCTATGGAGCGCCACGAATGACCCAAATTCAAGCTTTTTATATCTATTGCTTGTATATGATGAAAATCAATACGCCAGGCATGTATCGTGAAAGACAATCAAGATTTAAGTGATGTAATGATGTAATAGTTCATTGGAATAAGGTTGAGACATGAGGTCAAGCAATTCCTTGAAGTGCTCATTTTGTAGTAACGATATACAATGAATATCATATCCTATGGTCCTTTTCAGTAGCTTTGGGACTTCAGGTGGTTTTTGAGCATTGAGCTTTATGAATTCATCATCAAGTACCATACTTAAGTAATGTTTTGAACTGTTTTATTTAAGATTTTTAAAGCAGACGTTACACAATTCAAACTCTGGAACTCCAGTAGTATGATGAATGAGTTTTTTAACGATAAACCCATAAATTTAGCATTCATAACAATGAATTTATCAAAATCATGTCGATCTATTTAAAAGTACTTACAGGGAATTTCTCTATTTCAGATATAATTTAAAATCAGCTTTTCTCTGTCTTATCTAACAGATGCTTACGCAGCCTGAGTAAACAGCATCTCCAGTGCAGGTGGTATCTACATGGCAGTGATTTTTGCTGTAGTGCAATATTTAAACATTGAAATAAATTGTCATAACAATCATGGATGATGCATCGACTCAGACAATGACTTTGATTTGGAGTTCATCACCGTTATATTGTATTAATTTCATGTGACTGTGATATTATCTAGTTTATATCTACATATAGTCTATATATAGAATAAGAAAAATCTTATTCTATATTTATATCTTTAGTGATGCGTCCTTTTCACAAAAATGCGTTGTACCCATTTTGATAGAATAGGTCGAGGGGTATACTCTGCTAGTATAGAAACGACTAGATAGTTTGGATAACCTTTGTCGTGAAAAGCACATCGTAGTGGATGTTACTTTGTTTGCACCAAAATCAGACGTTTGCTAAAGCTATTACTGTTTAATCTAAGTAATGAAAAATTACAAATTATAAATGAATTACTAACTAACCTTAGTCAATTTTATAATAAAAAAATATGCATAATGGAGTTTAGGTTCTTACGTATACTAGAATATCATCTAAACTAGAAATTTTGATGGAGATTTCATTGCGTTTTGTTTATATTTCCCTATAACTTCCAAATTAATACGAATACTGGTTACACTACAACGTATGACGTTATATCCGGTCGATGTCACATTGTTATGAAATAAAAAAAAAATAGTATCACGATTAATAATTTAATTTTTTTACAACATATGCGTACGATTGTAATTTCACACTTAAAATAAATAGTCTAAATGTGATTATATATTTTAATTCCGTCCTTTGAATAAGGTTGTATAATAATCTGTAATATGTGTTTTTAGTATATCTGTAAATTCACGTCTCATTTTTATCTATGGTAGGCTGCTGCTATCATCCATCAATCACTGATAAAATAAAATAAAGTGGCCTTGGCTAAGAACTAAGATTGCTAAAGAAAAAGAAAGAATAAAGCAAAGAAACTGTATTTGGAAAAACATCAGATTCGTCTAACTTCCCTGTGCATTTCGTTAATTGCATTCCTATTTAATAAAAAAAACATGTTTTAACAGCTTTTTCAATGCTTAATATATATGAAAACAAGGCATAGTGACATGATATTAAATTCCTTAATTATATTTAAATAGTATAGAATTTGCGAAAAACATTTATCAGAATGTTTAAAAGCAGAGGTGATAGTAATATTGTTTATAAATGTACAGTGAGGTTGTTAGAAGATACAGAAATATTAGAATGTGAATTCCATGTGAGTATATGCTTGATTTTAAAATGTAAATATTAAAAAAATATATTGTCATTTTAAGTTTGCAACTATATTGTATATTATTACGAATTATTGTTAGACTGTTCTTCTTTTATTTAACATTAATAAAGTATTCTGTATTTCCATAGCCTAGCTACAAAGGAAAATTTCTGTTAGAGCATGTGTGTCAACAGTTGAATCTTACTGAAACTGATTATTTTGGACTTCGATACGTAGATGCCGGTGGCCAAAGAGTGAGTATATAATCAAATAATATGATAGAATGTATGACTGTCCATCTGTCAATTTGTATATACATTTACTGCTTGTTTATTATTGTATGTTTTTTCAGCATTGGCTGCATCTAGCTAAGTTAATATTGAAGCAAGTCAAAGGTAAACATAAAATTTGTAACAGTTTTTTGAGAAATAGTGAAAATTTTTGCTTTTAATATATTGCAATATAAAATGACTTGTCTGCCTGATTCTTGTCTTTTTCTTATAAAAACGAATATGAAATGTGTAAACATTTATATTTGATATTAGGTTAGGCCTTTATTATAATTAGTTTTAAGATTTTCATTATTGCAAGTATAAAAAAAATATGTTCATGATTTTTTTTATTTTACAGATGCATCACCAATATTATTTAGTTTTCGAGTTAAATTCTATCCGCCAAATCCATTGCTTCTTAAAGAGGATGTGACGAGGTTCCAAATATATCTTCAGTTAAAACGGGATTTGTTGCACGGGAGATTGTATTGTACTTCAAATGAAGCAGCCATGTTAGGGGCCCTTATAATACAGAGTAAGTATTTTATTTTATACTTCTTCAATTCTCCATACATTTGTGCAATATCTATAATACATTTCATAGAGATAACTACAGTTATTCTGTTTGTACCTTTAATATACAATAACCTGTACTGATACTTGTATTCTAATGCTAATTTGTATGATACTATCACATTAAAAAATACATCTCGAATTTTTTGCCTATTTTGTAGTATAGCATAATCTATAAATTTATTGGCATAATTTGAATGTGCCATTCATATAAAAATACACTGCCAATTATTGACTTTCCTTAGAAAGGGAGGTTGTTGCTCTATTGCTACAATACTGGGTTATCTGTGGTGTTTTAGTAACTATAAAATATGAATAATATTTCAGGATGTCCCTACTGTCTACTTCAGGATTTAAATCCTTAATTATCCCCTATGAAAAGAAAATAAGACATGATCAAAATATGAAAATATCACATACAAAATCACTCATCTCTTTCCAACTGTCCTATGTATTTAAATGTTTAAATTCAATAGCCCTAGTTATATAGCTTAGATACATAACATATATTTATTATGAATTATATTATATATAGTAAAAAGTATATGTTTAATAATTATATTAAAGTTCATAATTTTTATCAGAATCTTTAATACTCGGGAATTATCATACAATTACAAAGTGCCTTGAAGAAGTCGTTGTAAATGATTGTGCAACTTCTAAGTTTCGTGAGTCCGCAATCTTGCACAATATGTAATTTCACAACTAGTCTGTAATTAAACATTTACCCATTGCATAATGTTTGAAAAAGATTTTTATTTTTGAAGACAATATTTCATATACATTATTTTTTATGTTGTGTATGTATCTTTTGTTAAATACATTTAGCTATCACAATTATTTTTTTAATTGCTCATTGTTGTTCATTTTAAAGGAGATTATTGAGTAATATAATATTTTTAAAATAAAATATATTCTTTCATTTGATAATTATTAAACAAACATCAAGTATTATTGCAATTTTAGATTCTTAATAAAATTTGTTGTAATTTTTTTGTGATAATTCACTATAAGCCAGATCTATGTAAACTTAAAATAAAAGTATATTATATATAATAGAAGATTTTTGTGGTGGTGTTTGAAAAGATTTTTGCAATCAAATGATTTTCATTAATTTTCAGTTGAACTCGGCGACTATGACCCCAACATCCATGTTGGAAATTATGTGACTGAAATGAGGCTTTTATTGAGACAAACAGATGCAATTGAAGCTAGGATACAGGTGAGAATCAAAATATTTTTATGGGGTGTTTGTCATTTGAATACTTATAAAATATGCTAATTGACACACAACTTAAACTTGTGAATTAAGAAGGATGGCATGTTACACAGGAAAGCCTTATATAATGTGAAAAAGATGAAGAATATTTTATCGAATTTGATTCTGTATAATAGCTAAAGAAGGTATGAAACTTGTATGAAAGTTTGTTGTGTTAGTCATCTAAGACTCGATTAAGATTAGTGTTACAAATTTAAATTCAATATGATCTAGCAATATTTAATTGTTATTGTTATATGTTCATAACTATAATAATAATTTTAATTAAGGAATCTTATTACTTAAAATGTTTTTATTTAAATGGAAACCAAAATTTTCCTGAAATTATTTTTGTATAAATGTGCAGAAAATAATATGTTTTTATTAATAATTATGATAAGGAAAATAAATTCTGAATTTACATTTCACATAATAAATCCTCCTATTGTGTACTATGTTATGAAATATGTAAATCTTTGTCTTCTATTTTATGGTATGCAATAAAGTATATTCTATTCTATTCTATTCTAAAGTTTAAATGCACATATTGTATTCTACCCACCCCTGTATATTGGAGTCGAACCACAATGCTTTTTGCAACTTTAAAATTACTGTCGTATTTCTAGGAATTACATAGAGAACCGGTAGAAGGAACACCAGGCGGGACGGGCGGAGTCAAAGGCCTGTCAACCCAAGAGGCTGAAAGATCTTTCCTAAAAATCACCTGTCAGCTCGACACTTATGGAGTAGATCCACATCCTGTCAAGGTAATTAAATATGAATAAGTAGGACACTTATAATTCTAACGTGGAGGTCTCATCAAAACACAAGTAAAGCATTACTTGTGTTTCGGTGGGAGAGTTGCAGTTGCCGGTTACACTTTGAATTGAGACGACCATCTTAGTCCTCAGGAGTCAACATATTTACGTTCAAGCACAGATAGGATTTTGGTCATGTTTGTGGTTGTATATGGATGTCTATGGATTAGGACTACTTAACTTCAGGTGGTTTACATGCTCGTTTGCTACTCTTCTCACGTAAAAAAAAACAAATAAAAATACTCCTTAATACTTCCCTAATACTAATTCTTAGTTCTTTGAGCCGGATAGCTCAATTTGAACTAATGTTTTTATTTGTATAGAGAAAGATTGTATGGAAGTAGATCTTCCATAATTTAGATACTAAATTAAATGGATATAAGAGGAATAAATTTTTTATGAATTATTACAGGTTTATTTATTTATTGTCTGTTTATATTTTTTTTCTTTTTTTTCCAGGACCATAGAGGAAATCAATTGTATTTAGGTATCAATCATGGCGGCATTCTTACGTTTCAAGGCAGTCGGAAAACGCATCACTTCAAATGGTCCGAGGTTCATAAAATCAACTTCGAGGGTCGTATGTTTATAGTTCATCTCAACTATCCAGAAGTAAGTATGATCCTATCATGTATAAATATGTTTGTTATTATTTTGGTAACCGTCAAATGACGAGAAGTAGTTATATAGATAATTTTTTAATTTACTTTTATTTATATATTTTTTTTATTGTAAAAGAGTAAGAAACGGGCATACAGGCCACCTGATGTTAAGTGGTCACTGTAGCCCATGGACAACCACGTCCAATCTCAAATAGAACAGAAGTTCTATTTAAGGTTGGACGTGGATGCGTTCCTACTCTTGAGGACTAAGATGGTCGCCTCCAAATATGTGTATCCGGCAACCACAAATTATATACATAATTTATATCTAACTTCGCTTACTTGGCGTCAGACATTACTTTTGACTTACCCTGACTAGTGTTGGAGTTATAAGAGGTTCTTTCTAATGGCCGATGGCGTACAGAGTGTAGCAGAGACTGTTTAAAATAAGATTTAAATGGAGACATCATAATTAGGAAATATATGTAAAATTACTTTTAAGTTTTAGTATTAAAATATATAGATTATGCTTTTTTATGTGGTGTCCTAAATGAGTATGATTCACTGGATTTTAGGGTACTTTGGCTCTGTAACTAAATCTGAATGTTACAGAAATCACATTTTAAGTATATACAACCATTTTCGTAAACCATAATTCGCATAGAATTACGAGTATCTTTAAAAGGAATATGCAATTTTGTCAAAACCAATAAAATATAAATATTATAATAGCATTCAATAAAATAGGGTAATCCATAAGCGTACCGATATTACTTGTAACTTTTTATTAATGTTGTTTTAATTTATGTATTATTATAAAATAATAAATGGTTCAATAAGCGAAAATTTTATTATTATTTCAGAAAAAGCACACAGTTGGTTTCAAATGTCCCAGCGGCGCGTCGTGTCGTCACGTATGGTGTTGTGCCATCGAACAAATGCTGTTTTTTACGTTAGTTCCATATGTTTTACTATGTATGGTCGCATTGCGTTCATTGAATTTGGATTAGGTGTAAGTAAATGCAAAACGGGACACAGACGACGTACTTGTTTGTGTAAATTGATCTCAATAATAAATTCATGAGTTATAAATAGATTTATTCATAGTGTAATATAAATGTATTTTGACGTTGTCTGCCACACCCATTTGTAGCGTGAAGCAAGTTTTTCATGTTAGTGGAAATACGTGAATATCTAAAATATTTTACAGAAATTATTTTACAAGGCGTATGACAGGACGCTCTTTTGTGCCGTAGTGTCTTCTCTCTTCGCTACCATTCTCTAAGTTGTATTTATTTATTTATTTATTTATTTTGTATTTATATTTTATGAATACTATTGTAATGCATTATTTAATTAAAAATTGAAATACTTTTTTAATTTATTATAATAATTGGTTGTCATTCATTTTTATTTAGTCTCACGTCTGTCGAGCGTATCGTGACAACTCTATCTGTTATTTAAATGAATAGACAACAGATTTTCGATCATTTTTAGCCTAGGTGAGCTAGATCGTTATCGTACCGTATCTAAGTACCATACTATACAATATGTATTACGATTTTAGTGTATTTTTACGGATGTGTATTATTTTATTGTTTGATAATACTCTATTCATACTACTGCATAACAATACCTTCGTTGGTGCAGGCTGGCGTCGTCGTCGGACGCGTGCGTGTACTCGGGCGGCGGGCTGTTCTCGTGGGGCACCAAGTTCAAGTACGTGGGGCGCACCGAGCGGGAGATCCTGGAGCGCGACGGGCTGCTGGCGCCGCGCGACGCGCAGGTCGATCGCCGTTCTACTAATTCTTTTACATCTTTTTTATATATCCTTTATATGAAAAGAGTAGCAGAGGGGCATGCAAACTACCAAACGTTACATGTGATTTTAAACTAATACTAGCGACCCGAACCAGCTTCAGGTAATACAGTTTATGTTTATTGACATTGGTTGTCTTATTATGCATCCAGTCATTACCTAGTTGCAAAAACGAACAATTAGAAACATATATTTCGAACGACGACTAAATTACTACATATATTGAATTTAACTATTTAATTTGTCGCCCAATACAAAAAACTGTCGTACAAAAAAAAATACCTTTTGCACCAAAACTTTCAGGAACAAATCTATCTGTTGTTAAAAAATGTGAGAAAATTCGTCCCATACTTTTGAGTTTATCATGAACAGACAGACAGACAGACGCGATGGGAGAGTTTGTTTTATAATATTTAGAGATAAAATTTCAAGGTTTAAACAAATTTCAATAAAAATTGGTGGAAAATTTCAGGAAGAGGGCTCAAGTACGGGCGGCAAGCGGAAAGCGTCCAGTGTACCCGCTACTCCTTCAACGCCGATGACCGGTGATTTTGGTACGCATTTTTGCATACGAATATTGTATTCGGGGACCATTGTGAATAAAATCAATGATATAGATTTAGAGATAAGTGTGTGTAGTGCTGTTGGTGTGTAAATATATAAATAAATAAATGAAGATGAATCGAGACAATTATTAGGTATAAGTCAAAGAGGACTTAATGTTTGTTAAGGTTCCATTAATTCTAAATTTAAAATGTTTGAACAAACGTAGGTTACAGCAGCCTGCCGCGCTCGACGCACAGCGCGCCGCTGGAGGAGAGCGGCGCGGGCGGCGGCGCGGGCGGCGGCGCGGACGACGCGTGCGACGGCGGCTGCCTGCTGGCCGGGCCCGCTGTCGACATCGCGCTCGCCTGCTGCGACCACCTGCGGGCCGTCGCCGAGGAGCCCAAGACTGCGGGTATGCGTTTATATCAATTATGTTTGAAGGGTTCAGGTGGCCCGAACCCGTCGCTGCCTCCACAGAGAAGCAGAGTGAAGGCCGCAGCGTCAGACTGGTTATCGCCCCCGCTTATAAGGGAAGGAAAGGTGAAAT
>DWON01006066.1:0-14244 GCA_018251015.1 Phocides pigmalion okeechobee
GATGAAAAAAAAACCCTCATATAAATACAAAACAACGCGGCCTCCCCATCCATATTTCTTCTCCAATCCCCATCATCTTCCCCCGCCACTCTCATTACTCTTTATTTATTCCTCTTGTATTTTTAATCTGTGTATATTATTATAAGTGGAACAAGTACGTTTTTGATGTTCTCTGTACATATTCTTTAAATGACTTTCAGTTTCGATCTTTCACGATTTATATGTATCTTAAAATGATGACTTTATTTATACTTGGAACAGCGAAAGTGGTCACTGACAGCCATTTGTAACCAACTCCATACAGAACAATAGTCCTAGTTGAAGTCGATAATAGGTGCATTGCTACTCAGATATTAAATAAGAACATAAACGATCCCCTCATATATACATAACTCTGTAACTACAACATTTCACTGAAGCGTAAGAATTACTTCAAGCTAGAAATAAATGGTAATTCCCTAGTCGCACTTGTCGTACCACACACCTTCATGTTACTTGGTTATATCTACACATTGCTTTGTCATGATTATTGTAGATGTCACAAGTGATAAGTATTCCAATCATGTATCTGTCATAAAATATGATTTCTGAAAAAAAATGCTTTGACGTCCAGGCCGGCTAGATTTATATTAGACGTTGTGATTTGTGCAAAAGTAATTTTAGCTATTTTATAAATCTCATAAAATTGAAAAATAAACCTAATTGTGAAGAATGAAGTATTTTTGTACTTGACTGCCTTTTTAAGATTTTCAGGACAAGTTCTTTTAATGTATTATGGATAGAAAATGATCGCCTGCTTTAAAGATGAAGGAATATATCGTGAAGATTCTTGATAGCTTCTTTTACTGAGACCGCTACTATTGTAAATGTACTTATCAATACCTACTGTACACAGTAATTTCATGAAAATACCACATTAATGTTTACATAACAGTTTATTAGACACATTACGTAGCTATGTACTGATGGATATAAAGACGTATATACACAAGTCCTGCTCCATTAGTAAATTATTATTAAAAATATTGTATTTATATTTTCGATGTAGTAAAAGTAAATACTGTTTTGGTAGTCGTTGTCTTATGAGGGATCCTAATGTTACTAAGTATACGCCTAATAACAGGTCATTTGAATGTTTTATCGGAACTATAACATTACATGAATCAATTACATGCACATGAATGAATTACATGCACATGAATGCACAATTAGCTATCTAAAGTGCCATGCACCTGGTTCAAAATAAGGGCAATCAAAATACGACAGTACCAGGTAAAAAGTAAGATGTATAAATTACGCGATAATATTAGCTTAAAATCATCAGAACTAAAGATATTGTGAATTATATACGTTTCATTATGCTACATTTCTCGGAAAATTCCAAAACTGTACAATCAATCGTAGGAACCAGAATTTAATACTCGTTATCACCACCAGAAGCTTAGTCTTCGCCTCTTGCATAATGCATTAAACTAGAAATCACAAATACTTGTTTATGATTGCTAGCACCACTTAATGCAGTTGAACAGTTTAGCGTAACAACAAAACTCACAAATCCAACCTATATACATATATTATTTTCGAGTGCCATCGTAGATGTAGTCTCTATATATAGCATATTATCCAAGTTAAATCTGTTTTTTTTTTAATTATATTATATACTAGCGCTGCCCACGACTTCGTCGGGGATGATTGAATTAAATTGACATAACTTCTTTACTTATTAACCGATTTGAATGAAAAAACACTAAATGTTAAGTGAAGACCATCGCAATATAAGTCGTTTCTGAGATTAGCGTGCACAAACATACAGACGAACAGACAAAAGCAAAATACATTGTTTTGGGTTCTCTTGCGTATATAAAGGGACCCCATTATTATTTTTTATATATATATTCCATGTACAGACTGCGATCAGTTACACTTTTATTATATGTATAGATTATTTAAACGAGAGGTCGTTTACATAATATTTGCTGCAACGGCTTCATCTGCGTCTCTGTTTGATTCTGCGTCAAATAGAATAGTAATTCTCTGCGCGATCATGGCATGACGGTTGACTGCGTTAAGTAATACAAAGTGAGCAATAGTACCTAAATAGCATGTATCTATGTAAGTGTATAGTAATTATGCAAATTGTGTATGCCCCATTATGTGTACATTAATGTCAGTGAAAGGACGTGTGTTCCGACCTTTGATATCAAATAATTGTCACAAACGTTTGATGATAATGGAAAACGAGAACCTATGAACGAATTTATCCCCCAGCCCGCATTAGAGTATCATTCGAATGTTACAAAGCACTTAACGTTTGTTCAAAAAAGTTGATCCAGGAGTGAATGAGGAAACTTGTAAATATATTTAAATAAAATTGAAATGTTTTTTAAAATATTAAAAAATTACGTTTTTAATAAGTACATATAAAAGTTGTATGGGGTACATCCAAAAAATAAACTTAATTTATAGTTTTTCGTTATAGTCTCTGTCTGTTTGTTCCGGGTTATCTCCAAAATGGATGAACCGATATTGACGGGTTTTTCACTGGCAGACAAGCTTAACTAAGGCTCATTATATTTTCGAAAAACGTTTGCGGTTTCGTAGAAAAAGCCCATGGAATGCGATATAGTTTGCTTGTAATAGGACTTTCGCTGACAGATAACTGATATTATAAGGAGCATCTCACGATATTTTCATTTAAAACATGGAACACGTTGCGGAATGAAAAATTAAAATGCTCTCTACATTCTGTGCTCTATACACTATGATTATTTGTGCCACTGATCCTATGAAAACTGGAATGATACCAACAAAGGGAAGTCCACAAACACTCAGACCCAGAATCCGTATCATAAGTCATCATTTTAACGTCCGCCTAGCCGGTTGTCACCCCTGTTTGCGAGATCATAGTGAACAAGCGACAATTGCGACGTCAGACGAGTCTTTCATTTCACCAGTTCACCATCACAACAGTTTTAAGCGTTGAGTAGATAGTTATACTTTTATGTACACTTCATACATGTGTGTATTAATAATAACTAGTTGTCACAAAGTAATTGAAATTGGACTGTAATTAATTAAGATTAATTAATTACAGTCGAAGTTCAAATGTTTCACCATAAGTATATAAAGTAAACTCAAGTTTCAAAATGAAAAGAAAATCTTATATGACTCAAACAAGTAGGGAAAGAATAAAGATTTAAAAACATATAAAAGTCACTATTTTAAACTCATTTGGACAATCTGATGGTTTAAAATACTTCATTGACAATCTATACCTTGTGCGACTATTGGCACCGGAACTATTGGCAGCAAGCACAATAGGTGTTTGACATTGATGTGTAAAAAATGCGCAGAAGTATGTTTTTTTTTTAATTTAATGTCTGTTCTGTTCTGAATTCCTTCACCGTATAATCTTTAACTGTGCTAAATTTCATACTTATATACAAAAATGGGTAAAAACTTTTGCTACATGTAGTAATGTATAAAATATTTTCATGTCAAAATAAATAGTAGGAAAATTCCGGCTTCCCCTTAGGGAGCCCGGAAATGGAATCTCTGGCCTCCGATTTTTCGGAACTTATTAGAAAGTAATGGTCACTTGAATGGTGAAGGAAATCATCGTTATCCGCATTTTACCAGTGTGGTAAGATATGCCCGAACCGTCCTGTTATATATATAATATATACGTCCTGATTCTGAGGAGGGGCCGTACCCAGGAAAGGCATATGATATTATATTTAGAGTTAAATATTATAGGTTACTACTTTTGATTTCAAATTTAAGTAGAAAATAAAAAAATATATATATAAATTGCAATTTTTTGCAGCGACAGTTACTTTTTTGTACCTAGACATTTCAAACCCACACTTTTTCTGTTGTAGTCATGTAATTTTTTTAAGGCCCTTTCTTTCAATGTAAATGCAATATAATAATTGATATCTAAAGAGAGTACCAAAAAATAAAATAGAATCCATTATCACTGCAAAGTAAGAAATAATTTTCGAATAACTTTGGTTAACTAGATTGTTTTGAATACAATTAAATAAGAGATACCTACTAATATTAGGAGAAGAATAATAGGTAAGATAAGGGCGAGTTAACTTTTATCTAAAAGCAGGGCTTAGCAAAGTTATAACAATACGTTCGCTGTGAAATATTAAAAAGAAACTTATCATTTGCCAAGTTGTTTACAAAGCGGATTCCAAGAATCAATATTTATTACAGGTATAAAAATTTATATCCTTCTGCGTTTTTACGTCGATTTTCATGCGAACATTAACCGTATAAATTAATCTGTATATTCATTTGTACCTATTGGGTGGACGTTGAGATTGAAAAATATAATTTCAACATGTTCATAAAAGGATAATGAAAAAACATACCTTGATTTACCTTGACCTTACTGTTACGCAAATTTAATCAAAACTGACAAAATACGTATGTTCTTTTTAAGCCAATAATGATGAATGGCCACCAGAGCTTTCGCCATGGTTTATTTTAAAAAATATAGTTTAGTAGATAATAAAAAAATATCTAATGTAACCTAGTGGGTGAATGTCATGTGAGATGAATAATTCTATTTAAAAAATATCAAAACTGTACTATGTAATCTTGCTAATGCAAAGAATACTTATTGTTGAACATTAAGCAGTAGTTTCTAGCTAACTCAGTCCTAAAGTAACATTCCTGGCCCTTTATGAACACCACAGTTAATGAGGTCCGTTCTTTTACATATGGGATTGGTTACTAGTGTCCATGAGCCACAAATATAATTTGATAAGGATTTTATAAATTAATAGTACTGTTATTAGTGTTCAGTGCTTTTTTATGCCAATTTTCGCATTATCTAAATGAGTTCAATGGAAGTACTGGAACTGTAACTATAAATTGCAGAGTTATAAGCAAAGATACTATAAATTGGCTAGCACACAAAAGGAAAAGCTAAAAAAGGCGTCGTTCTAATTGACTATCGGTACTAAGAGGAGTTTTCTATTCATTGTTCTTTCTTGAAAGAAATTTAATTTATTTAATTATTTCTAATGGAACGTTTTTGTCTCGACTACTTTAATTTAGTTTAATTTGGTCTTTTGGTATACATTGTCATTTAGAACTTCTTAAATGTAATATAGTTCTTTCGTGTGATAGCAACGAACCTGTCAATAAAATATCGGATTACCGAAACTACATTATCGTAATTGCAAGACCAACTTACATTAGTTTTGTTTTATATTGCCATGTTTGTATTATGTCTGGTACGAAAAGTATCAAATTTAATACCCATATGTTTATGTGGCAGTTAGGTATCCATGTACTTAATGTTAAATCTATTTCAATTAAAGATTCTTGTTTATTTATTTTTATTTTGGAGTCATTTACATGTTATGTTATTTTTTTTGTGTCTACACACATAAAATGTAAAGAGTAAAATGTTCGAAATTCATTATATTTTCTAAAAAAGTTTATTTAAGAAAGTAAACTTTTCGGAACTATTTTGAATATTTTCTATTGTAATGTTAAAATCTTGGTCGTTCTAATCGACAAATTTTGAATGAAACCACGTCATGTGAGTTACAACTACATCTACACCTTCATTACTCTAAATACGATATGCGTAGGACGATATATAATATTTATTCTATTATACTATACACATTTATTATATGATATTAGAAAGTTCCACAGAAGTTGTCCTACCATGAGAAATAAAGAGTGCGGTCGTGGGAGCACTTAAGAAACTACGCTTTTACTTCAACTCTGAATGTTATTCGAAATAAAATCAGCACACTTATTTTTTATGATATATCGTTTTCAAGACACAGATAATTTAAAAAACATATTATAATTTATAGGAACGAATTAAATCTTGGTCAATATTTGGATAGGTTGCTTCTAGTAGCTATGGCGCGTGTAACATTCTGCGGCCTGCGTAGATCGTAATATTTACACGTGTTTAAAATTAAGGTTATACAGCTGACCGCGCTTAATGCTTGCTGCTCAGATGTCGATACTTGCACGAAATTATACACGTACAACCCTATACGATGGAGAGAGGTTGAAAAAAGAGAGAGAGATCGTTTGTAGGGGGAATATTAAGGTGTATAAAAGAATTTCGATAAAAGAAGTTGGGTGCATTGTATGGGCTACGTGTTTTCCGGGTAGTACATTGCTTTCATGAAGATGAAGAATCCTTAAGGGCGTATGTAGAACAATTTACCTTGCAGTTAGATACAGCAAAACCTTGCCCCTGGGTTAATCTAAATTGTCTAAGGTTGTCATAAGCATGTACAAAAAAGGTTTTTTTTTAAATCAGTCCAATCATTTAGGAGGAGTTCAATGACACACACGGACATATACATATACTATAATTAAAATATTATATTTTTAAATTGTATATGTATTCGTATTCGTTACATATATGTATTCGTTAACACGACCTTAGGGGCTTCGCACCCCTCCACGCGCGTCCTCCTAAAGGCTACCCGTTCCCTAGGGAACCTTTGAAGCTCCGGGAGGATGACAGCTTAACCCAAATTAGATCAGCATTTAACGACGTCCATCCCCATCCACCTGAAAAAGCCAAGTACAGCACCGGGGACAGTAAATCCTTTGAGATTTGCCCGCGTAAAGAGAGATGTCGCGAGGCAATGTCGTGGCAAAAATAGTGAGTGGAGCTTAGAAGTGGCTAAGTGGCAACTACCGACCACAAAACGAAGATACTAGATGCTCGTCACTGCGCAGTATTCCATCTCAGTCTCGCTCGCTGTGTAGGCTCGTTTGCAACAGTTATTTTAAAAAAGTGGGCTCACCGCATGTTCTTGTGAACCTTCTAAATTCGTGGTTTTCATAAACGTAGAGTCTCGCAAGTTTATGTCGACCTTAAAATATTTTTTGTGGTTTTCATAAACAGCTAGTTTTCAGGGATGAATACTGTGTTGTGTTATTATTCATTCACAGTTGTACTAATGTCGTTTAAAGTAAACTCTATTTGAAACATTTATTTTAACACATATATCTATGTAAAAAATATTTCATGAATATAAAGTAGAAAATAAACGGATCTGTCAATAAATTTGACAATCCAATCCACCTAATGGGAAGGGGCCTCTAACGCCCAAAAATTTGTAAAGCCCAATTAGAACAACAGATTCATTTAAATTTAAGCATACTACTCCTGTGGATTAGGATGTTGGTTTCATATGTAGGTGAACAAGTAACTACACCTTTCCACAAAAAGATAAGATTTATTTCATGATAGAAATAGGTGTAGTGTTGATATATTCCCGCGCGAACCATGGTAGTCCTGGCCCATTTCATTTTATGTTGATTAGCGAATTTTGTTTTTGTTTCCAAATAACATTCTAAAATTTTAGCGCTTCTTTATACATTGTTACCACGTAAGGTTCGTTAGCGCGACAAACAGTTCCAAGGCAATTGTATTATGTAGAGTTTTTAAATACAAAGTTGCGAATCGTTAGAAGTTGCAAAGTAACAAAAACAGTTTCAACAGACTTTTATCAAATTCCAACGGAAGATGTTTGACTTGGTCTCAAATTTTCGGCGATAATTGCCTGTAAAGTATGAACTTTTCAATTTACTTTAAAAACAAATTTATTCAGTTATACATTAACGTAAGTGACCTATAGATAGGTAATTTAAAGTAATATTTAAAAAATGGGCCTAATTGAGCACCTTCTTCTTTTGGACGTCGCCGTCGCTTGATTATTAATAAAATATTCCGGTTAAATTAATTACAGACGAATTAAATAGAAGTACTTCCTTCGAAGATGCACCAAATGTGAAAGATTACTATAAATACTTGATACATTCATACGCCTCGGGAATAAATTGTATAGTATAACTTCCTGGAGCGATACGTATTGGAGCTTCCGTAAGCTAAGCGCGCCATTCTGCAGATAAATGTATAGGTACCTATAAATAAATAAAGAAGTGAACCTATCTATCTGCGATTTGAACTAATTGCTCATAACGCCATTAGGCAATTCTTAAGTTAGTATCGGCAAAGTGCGGTTGCCAGCTATACTTACAATTAATGCAAACATCTTAATCTTCAGAAGTAGAAATGTATATACGTATAATCTCAGATATACTTTCAGTCCTGTTTAAGTATTAATGTAGATGTCCATGGGCTGCAGTTTCTACTTACTCGTAATATTCTGATGTTATGTGTAGCAAGCGAGCATGCAGGCCACAGAAGACCTGTTTACTTTTCAAGTAAAAGAAAACTAGTTATATAATGCAATATAAATATAATAGGTCCATATAAAAATGTTATTCTTGCGTTATCCCCACGTGCAACAAGATATAGAATTATCACGTGCTACAAATCAACGACATTTATTCGCTCGAGAAAGCGAATAAATTCAGCTCAGATGCGACTTCCTCTTTATGATCTTTCACATATAATATGCTTAAACTTAATATAAGGATCGCGTATGCTTAATATCACCCTTTTTACATTTTACATAAATTATGATTATGATTATATTATGATTGTGTGTATATATAGAAATTATAGTTATAACCCTTTATAAACAGAGCGTATGTGCAAACTTAATATCAAGAGATAATAAAAAGAGAACAACGTGAGTCTTATATGTATAGGATGACTTAATATTATATTCTCAAAGACGGTGAGACCTAGAAAATACATTTAAGTGGGACAACGTGGAGAACGAATACGTACACATATTTATTATTAGTATATTTATACTATTTAATATCATACAGTAAATAGGTTATGTGAAACCGATAACCGAGTCTACCAGTCTATAGACTGAACTTTTACACATCACGTGTTTTTCTACAATTGCCTTGAATCTTGATTTAAGGTAGTTTTAAGACTCTAGGTATAAATTCAAATTGTCTCTGTTTTTTTAATACGGCAACTGTGTGATGGAAAACAGCGGATTAAAAATTTGTCCACTGACACACATGTGGGACTTTAATGTCGGTCCCATTAAAATAGAACATATCAATTATCGATTAAATTATGAAATTAGTTTATAATTTAAATTTCTACGCAAATTATTGATGTAATGTGACGAAAGTGACACTGCAGTCGATTCCTGAAGAGTTATTTCTCATCGGAATCTTATTTTCCTATGATGAATCGGTGTTATTTACTTTCAGCGCAAGAGACGAGTTCATGGCATGTGTGACCCACGCTGGCCGCTCATGTACACCAGCAGCCAGTCACCTGTTGCGGAAAATGGCGTGGGTTCTTGCCCAAGACGTAGCAGCTTGTAGCCAGCAGCCTCGAGCCTTCTGTTCCGCGCCAACACAATACACCGCGCCAATGCTGACAGTTCTATCTGGCGCGCTCCTATACCCGCCGAGATTGTAAAATACAATTAGCCGATTTGCTAGATAAGTTTGTTATCAATTGTGTTGCATTATTGCCCTAGAGTGCTAATATGTGTGTATATGTGTTATAACACATCTGCTATTTAGCAGTGATATAGTTTAATCGGAAAAAATAGTTTATTATTACTATAGTATTAGTAATACTATTTCTTGCGATTCGTAGATATAAAATCATAATTTAGTGTAATCATTGCCAATATTTATTACGAGTTATGTACTTACTTAGAGCCGTCAAACTTTCTTACTTCTAACGGTTCATAGCACTTTAGGGTAACGAAATTTGTTAAATATTTATAGTTTGGAAAAAATTATTATTATGTACAAATTTCGTAAATGCCTGTATAGAAATATAAAAGAATATTTGTATACATATATGAAGTTGTTTAACGTTGAGTTAAACTCTCTAAACACGTATATTTTTGGGATAGTACGACTAGTTTCGAAGCTGTACGAGGTGGTTCTTCGTGAGTACTAAATGCGACTGATAAGATCTTATACAGAAAGACTGCCTAAAGTAGCCACACTATCCCGAAAAATATACTAGAGAGTTAAGCCGTCTAACAATTTCAATAATATGTAAAGGTACCTTTAGGGGCAAAATATTTTTACCTTTTTTACTGTAGAATATTCGTATGTGGCTTGTATGATATGTTAGCTGTGGTAGCGTAACCAAATATTAATGTAAGTGTTGTTCCAACTATTTGATGAATGTCGGTGTCACGCTATCGCTCAGTATTTAATTAACATTAAAATTCACATTTACCACAATTTTATCATGATATTGTTAATTCATTCCGGGTAAAATGTATAACAGTTTGAAGTCATAAACAGTATTAAGCTTCAAGAATTGAACTTCTACTTGGATAAAATAGTTTAGGTACAATTTAAAAATTAAAGCATCAATAGCATCCATTTTTGTTTTGCTTCTCTTCTAGCAACCGTTGTTTGCCTAAAATTGATTACAAAATGTAATAATCAGTAATTTCAAATTTATTATATAACACGTGTATTCGATATTATGTGAAATAAAACCAGTTAAAATTTAATTTAAATACGAATATTTATATAATAGGCATGTTCTCGCTTACGTGTCAGTTTCCAAGGAAACTTTAAATTAAGCTATTACGGGGTTACACGATTTGCAGGCCCCAGTTTATGTTATGGAGTAATGAACATGTAAGCCCTTCAAAATCCAAGATATTACGGAACTTATAAATAAGATAACATTTGATTGTGCTATTCGGATAACAGATTTACAGATTAAAAAAGCCCTTATAATATGGTATCGATGCTACAAAGTACACTTTCCATAACATTCTGCCTAAAATAAATGTAAATATATATCAGAATCAAGTGAAATAAGATAAAACAATAATGTATTGTTATACAGTAGGTATATCATTATTCCTATATTATATATTTATTTTATGTTAATATTAAGAGATTTCGGGGCTTATAATTCTTATCATTCTACTGGAAATTAGATAGTTTATGTTATAATTGCCAATAATTCCGTATAATATGTACAGTATTTTAGTGACTTTAATTTAAAAAAAGATTGTTCCTAGAAAGTGTGATTAAAAGAATCGTGAACGAGATTATCTTTACCTAAGATACAAAAATGTTACAAAGATTTCAATTTTGGCCGCGTACATAATATAATATACTGTCACTCCTAATTTTGTTATAATTTATAAAAATTCAGGCTGTGTTAAAATGCCTTTGACCAAACTTTTCGTTTACGAAAAGTAAAACATGAAGCCTTGAGATTAAGTTACTTCAAAATCGTATTAGACATCTAACAAGATTATACATGATAAAGTGTAGATCGTTACTCTTCGGAACGATAAGATTTTGGAAACTTTAGTACATTACTGATCATGAAATTAAGAGAGCGTGGAAAATTAAACATAGCATATTATATTTCTATCACGTATGTACCCACATATTACCAATGTTTCTATTACTTATGTTGAGTTGAGTTATGTATATAACCAATGTATTGTATTCGTGCGTGTTTTAATGAAGTGTTTGTAGCATTTACCTGTGGCCGCAACTAAATGTAAAAAATGCGGGTATGAAGTTACAAATGATTGTCTTATGTATATGAGTGTATTAGATGTATAGTCGTAAATAAAATAATTGATTTTTTTTTTAATATTTTTAATTAGTTTCCTTGTAGAATAAGGTATAAATATACAATATTAATCATGAGAAAATAATATGAAACCTCTTAGGGTTGTAGGTTCTCGATATTTACCTCCGCGCTAAGCAATAAGTGTTAATTGGATGTCGTAACTGACAGCTAATATAAGTAAAAGAAAAAATGTGGAGTCGATTGGCAGAAAGGAAAACAAAATCACGATTTTCTTCTATGGCATAAAAAATAGGTACCTGATACAAAATTATATATAGTTATATATTTTTATCATTTTATGTAATCAGATATTATTAATCTAAACCTTTTTTAAGTAAATCAATAATTAAAAGGTTAATTAGATATATACATAGTTATTACCACTAAAATCATTGCCGATAAATAGGTAATAAACATATAAAAAATATAAATTGTGAATATCTGTACTTACTTTTTGGGTTTTACCATAGACATTGTATCTGGCCGTAGTAAAGACGATGTCAGCAGTGAACTAAATGTATTCCTGAAGCGCACCTACTCTTGCCGTTTATACAAATCATAATTGATCGTGAAAATTAAACTTCGTCAATAATGAAAGATTTAGATGGGACCCCGGTAGTAGCTAAATTTCATACGCGCTTATGGTTTAGAGTATACGTTAAGTGGGCGATTTAAAACATTCGTCAGACAAATTAACCAATCATTTGTGACAGACCATGAGTGGTAATGTTTTTCCACTAACTTTCGGTTAACCTTAGCCAAAACGACGCTCAAGGTTCATGAACATAGAAACTTTGTCATTCGTTAAGTGTATAATAAAAAATATAAATTATAGAACCTTACAATAAAATAAAATATTTGAATTTCAACTTGATATAACCATTGCAGCATATAACCTTCTGCGGTATCCATGGGAAAAAGTAAGTTATGTAGCGTAGCTAGGCCGCTTCTATCGTACAGAATATACTATTTTGACCTAACTCATCATAAATACATAATACGTTTGATGTTTATTTTACAACTTACAGAAACCGTTAAAGGGCTGTCCCTAATGTATTTACACATAACCGCTACTTACTCTCAAAGCTATCTAAAGCAAGTTTAGATGTTCAGCGTTGTTCGCATAAAGCACATAATATACATACATTATTATGTAGCTTACACTTAAGTTTCTAGATTTGTATTCGTAGTGTTTTTTATTCTATGTTACGTTTCTGTGAAAAATTACAAAAATCTTTTATTGTATTATGTTTATGTACAGTCATATCATTCATAACAAATAAATACATAGACAACATGGAGACGATAGAATACCATATAAATATTATTAGCGCCTAAGATCTTTTTTAATTTCAGTTTATCAAGAATAGAACAAAGGACTATAGACAATTTCCATTACACACATTAGACACTTCAAATAAGTATTGTATATTTTTATTGGCTTCCCATCCAAAGAAATAAATAATAAAATGTGGGTGCCTTATTTTCCTATGTTCAATGTGTCGTTGGAAAACGTGACATAAATTCGTTATGTTTTCTTTCTTCGCCAATTCAATATAATATCTGTCAAAATAATAGATCATATGCGGTGTATAAAAGAGGAAGCGTTATTGCCAAGGAGATTGATAGCAGGGATCGTTTGTGTCGTGACCGGCGCGCACTTCAAGCCCGCGTTTGATTTATTTGATCACTCGAAACAAAAGCCTTTTGGTCCAGGTATGTCACTTGATTAAAATATAACTGTTATTTCGGTATTTTATGATTATATTATTAACCGATTTACATGGTGCACAAGAACGCGTGCCGCATTTTCGCGTTGAATAGCAATTGCAATACTGTGCGTGAGATATGAACCAGCCCATTTATCATCGGCGGAGTTGATCAAACGTGAGACTAATTGTTTGAAATTTTTGGCCCTCGGGCCCCAAGGACTAAAGGTTTATATCATAGTACTGTGTTCAAACTACAGTTTGACGACATCTCTTCAAGAAAAAGACATAAAAATATAATATTTGTTCCAGAATCAATTAATGTACAATAAGAAATAAATAATCTCCAATGAAAGTCTTCGTTAAAATGAAATTATAAAGCGCTTAAACAAAAGATGTTTTAATTAATTACAACTCTACGTAAAATTTAATCTCTTCCGGTGTCAGCGGGAACCTATACAGATTAATAGACAAAATATTTTCCAGTTACTAAAAGATAACAACATTTTGGTTGAATTTTGTATAGTATATTGATTCTATTCTGTTGTTTGGTCGTTGAAAGTAATTAAAAACAATAAATTGTTATTGTTTAACAAAGTAATCAAGAAAGACTTGCAAAGATGAAATGAAATTTATATAAAATAAATTTATTTATTAAATTATATTTGACTATTCATATATATTGATTCTTAACACAGGAGATAACTACTAGGACTACTACTAATTTAATAGAATAGAATACAATATATTTTATTGCATACCATAAAATAAAAGACAAACATTTACAAATTTCATAATATAGTACACAATAGGCGGGCTTATCGCTCATGCAGCGATCTCTTCCAGCCAACCTGTGGAAAAGGAGTAGCAATGGTAAATGGATGGGGGTTAGGTATATAAGGATCAGAAAGAAATACAACATTCAAAAAAAATACACATAAACACACATAGCAATTTAACACAACAAAGAATACAGACATAACAGGTGGAATGAGAATAGTAAAAAATAGTTTA
>DWON01006067.1:0-14244 GCA_018251015.1 Phocides pigmalion okeechobee
GGCGCCGCCGCGGCGCGCCGGCGCGAGGCCGCGCGCGGCGCCCCCGTGGGCCCCGGGGTGGTGCGCGCGCGCGCCGCCCGCCGCGGGCAGCAGGCGCAGCAGCGCGGCGCGCCCCCACGTCTGGCGCGGCGCCGCCGCCAGCAGCACCAGCTCGGCCTCGGGCTCCGCCAGCGAGCGCCGGCCTGCGCGAGCGCCGTGCAGCTTAATGCTCCAAAGGAACTAACATTTCTTTCTAAACCACCTTTCTATCCGAAGATACTTGTTCAATTGCAGTTAAGCAATTTGAACGCATCGAACCTGCTTGCTACTTTTCATAAAAAATCTTCATAGACTTCATTGATTTTTTAATTGTAATTGATATAAGTCTCATATATAATTAATATTTAAAACTTGTCGACCGCACCAAACTCGCAGCAATCAAATTTCAATACTTCATTTGTATAATTTGCTGCGTTACCGACAACGTTTAAGTTACAATACTCACGTCTACTTCTTCGCCTGCGTCTCCTCACAAGCGTCGTTCCGTTCGCGAAAATAATGCCCTCTTCGTTCGCTCTCCTTCGTCTGCCGTTCACCTGGATACATTTTTATTCTTTTAGTTCTGACTGGGCTAGTAGAACTTCTTAGAAAAAATTAAGTTGCAATCGAAGTAAATCATATTCACTGTAAACCTTTCATGTCCCATGACAAAGCGTAGATTGCTTGCCACAACTTCGGCAAGCCTGAATGATACTAAAGTACCTTGCTCCAAGCATATCGGTGGACATAAGCATTAGTAGCTGTTACATCTATTGGATATTTTAAAATCAGCTATAATGCCTCTAACAAATTGGAATAATTGTCATCAATCCATAACAACTGGGACAGACTGCACTGCTTGCCTTCTGAAGAGAAACGAACATGAAATTTTACCACCAGCAGTCAGCCAACCAACTTCAGTCTGTACTCAAATTGCTTAGGTTTGTCGATAGTTAAGAGCTACAAAAGTAGCAGGACTAATCGGAATACAATTGAAGGAAATACGTAGAATATTATTTTTTTCCCATCGAGAGGACTCATAATCAACGTACATATCAAAGGCACATAAAGTACCTTGCAACTGAAGCATCCCTCGGTCGAAATGAGCTCGTTCTTGCCGCCGATCTTGTACTGGTCGCGAACGGGGAACACGGGGGCGTCCCCGATGTCGTCGGGCGGCAGCGCGCCGTCCAGCGCCGTGAGGCAGTGGCCGGCGCCCACCAGCTGGTAGCCGGCCGGGCAGCCGCACTGGTACGAGTCGCCCAGCGCCGTGCACCCGAACAGGCAGCTGGCCGCCGCGCAGCCGCCCGCCAGCTGCCGACACCACTTTAATAACTAGCACTCGAGCCGTCTAAGGTTAAGTACTCGTTGCAACCCGTACACATCCTCATACATAAATCGACCAAACTCGCTTGAAAGTTTTGTTGTCTCTTTTTAAATAGTTGATATCATTTTCAAAACTATCATCATAAATATAATTTCTGTTTAAAATGGATAAAATTGTTTAAATAAACCCAATTTCTGGTTATTTGATGCGTTAAATTCAACCAGATTTTGTGAAAGGGTCGGTAAAGTCAAACTGGTAAAGTACAAAACAAAATTAATTTAGTGTTTCACAGGGTAGTACACTTGGTCCGTTTTTATTAATATTATCAAAGATTATTTATGTCTTCTGGTAACATTTTTTATAATATTATAAAAATATTTAAATTGACGCGCTACTAACGCTCTCGTACATAACTATGGCAACTCTCGGAAATACATAGCAAGTAAGTGTAAGAGACACCGCAAAGTTACCGCTGTAATAATCACGTGTTGATTTTTAGACCATGGAAGAAGATTAATGTTTTTCCAAAACGCATATGTTTGGCAGATAAGTATCTAGATAAAATATTAGGATGGCGATGGTGGGGGACCTGCAGGCAGACGCCGTGGCCGGAGTCCCAGCCGTAGCCGGCGGGGCAGCCGCAGCGGTAGGCGGCGCCGAGCGGGAAGCACGGCGCGCCGCCGCACGGCGCCGCCGCGCACGCGTCCGTCGGCACGCAGCCGCCGCCCGACCGCACCGAGCCTGCCATTTTTAATTCGAATATTTCATTATAGTATAAAATATTTACATACTCTTAATGACTGTCAAATTTACAATGTAACAATACGCTTAAAGCCAATGAACTTATCATTATCATCAAGCGCTTTTTAGACTATGGTTGATGCGGAAAAACTAACTAAAAATATAAAACTCCCTCCGCTAGCTATTTCAAAGTTATAGTTGACGCCTACATAAAGAATTAAAATGCATTCCACAGTGATTAGGTAAGCATCAAATTTCTGCGTCATACTCGCTTACAACGTTTATATTTGCTGAATATGCACAGGAAGAACAGTAAATATATGTAAAAAAAACTACTACTATACATCTAGGCCTTCAGCACGACTGTTTCGTGTACACTATAAACGCACACATCATACATGTATTCTCGTCGCTCATTTAGAACGTGCGTCGAAACGTTCGACGCTCGTACAAATAGTATTGAACAGTTAGAGGAGCCAACGGGTCCGGGCGTAGCGCGCTCACCGGCGGGGCAGTCGCAGCGGAAGCCGCCCGCGTAGTTGCGGCACGGCGACTGGCAGCGGCCGTCCTCGCACTCGTCGCGGTCGAGGCAGCGCGCGCCGCTCACGTCGAGGCGGAAGCCGCGCGGGCACACGCAGCGGAACGAGCCCAGCAGGTTCACGCACTTGCCCGGCGCCGGGCACAGGCCCTCCTCGTGGCACTCGTTGATGTCTGACCGTTACGTTTATACGCGTTAATACGATCATGCTGTACGACTGTGATCGGGTTTAATAATGCTTAGTTTATAATAGAAGATATTGATTTTTTAGTAGCGAGATGTTATATCTTTCAATTATCAAATACTGTTTTAGGCATTCCAACTTACTCATATGGGACACTTGTACAATACGTCCAGTATTTATTTAACATTCGTTTTCGATATTCTTACAGCAACTATTTTTTATTATTTAAAGAGTAGTAAACAAAAGGGAAGATCACTTAATTTTAAACGGTATCTGTAGCCCACGGACTTGGCCTTTAAAATGGTCTAACCTCAAACATACATAATTTACACGCATTATTTTTATACATGGCAGTTGTGCCTCTCCAACCGAAACGCTGCTTTAGGGCGGAGGACGATGGTGGATATCACGATCGAACCATGGTTTTACCACGTTCAGAATGAAATCAAAAATAACTCTCTACAACTACCGACCGACACAAGCATCACCGCGCTTTTCATAGCCTTCATTGCAGGAGCACTCGAAGGAGCCGTCGGTGTTGGAGCAGAGCTGCTGGCAGGTGTGCGAGCCGAGCGCGCACTCGTCCACGTCGCGGCAGTTGGCGCCGTCCTCGTCCAGCTCGTAGCCGGCGCGGCACTCGCACGCGTACGAGCCCTCCGAGTTGCGGCAGCGCTGGCCGCACGGCGCCGGCCGCGCCGCGCACTCGTCCACGTCCACGCACGCGCCGCCCGCCGCCTTGTAGCCTCGCCCGCACACGCATCGGAAACTGAACGCAACGTATACTTTCACACGATTATGCTGTGATATTGACCTATCTATCCAAATTTATCTATTTAGACCTTAACAAAATTTATAGATCGAAAAACAGCGTTAAAAGAATAACCACGTAAAAATAAAAAAAGGATGAAACGTATACGAATACATTTACGTAACTCGCTGAACGTGTTCATATATAGCACGACCCACCTGCCGATGGTGTTGACGCATCTGCCGGGCGCGCAGAGGCCGGGCATGGCGGCGCACTCGTCGATGTCGCCGAGGAAGATGTCGGCGCCGGCGGGCCGCTCGGCGCCGGGCGCGCCGTTGCCGCCCTCGAAGGCCAGCAGGTTGTCGCGCGAGCACAGCTGCAGGCGCTCGGCCGAGCCCGGCGCGGGGCACAGCTCGCACTCGGGGCCCCACGCCACGCCCAGCGTGCAGCAGCACGAAGCCCTGCGCCAACCTTCCGTCTTAAACCGTCTGTGCCTTGCGTTACGGCTCTATTCGTTTACCTCGACGATACTTGTTCATTGTTAACTTCGGTAAAGTTTATTGTTAAGAATTAACTTTGTTGTTGCATATTGTATGTATGAGCGTGGGCGTTAATATTTGCGTGTGCGTGAGAGTCTGGACGTTTGGATATAAAAAAACTGTGATGTGTGATGTGTGATGATAGGTAAGTGATAAGATTTCGATTTTTACAAAGTTTAGGTATTCAAATCCAAGGTTCTCCATTGTTCAAAATTGTCAGACATTAATTATTGTAATTACAAAATACGATTAGCTGTCTACTAGCAAGTGGAACAAGATTATATATACTCATCCATCAACCCTTTCATATTACCTTTAACATACATACCTTATTAATAATAAAGAACTAACAAATAAAAATATCAAGTTTTACGCAATGTAAAATAAAGAAAAATAACAAGGGAATTCTAATGAAAAAAAGCCACATTTCATTATTGCGCTTTTAATTCACCAAAGCCAATGGTTACTCGCTAGTATCTCTATCAAATGACAATATATAAAAATACGTAGGCTGTAATGTAGAATGTAAGCACAGTGGGCAATGTTACCTGGTAACCTGGAGCGGCGTGGCGGGCGTGGCGGCCACGGAGCGCGGCCACGGCTCCGGCACGCAGCGCCCCCCCACCAGCGAGCGGTGGCACACGCCCGTGCGCCGGTCTACCCACAAAACATACGTATCTTACATGAATGTCAAAACACAAGCGCGGATTTAATACTTCGAATAGGATAGTGATGACGGTGGTATTAAAATATAAAAAGATAAAATTCGTCCGAAGCGCGAGAAGACGTGTTTTCCTTCGTGCAGTGAGAACAGCGTGTCATCCGCATACGCGACGCGCCTTCACTCAGGACGCCCACGTAGTTCGTGGGCGTCCTGAGCCCCTAAACCTACAGAAGCAATGGTACTGTGCAACGCACCGATGCAGGCCTGCCCGTCCTCGCTGGGCTCGTAGCCGGCGTCGCAGTCGCAGGCGAAGCCGCCGTCCGTGTTGATGCAGACGCCGGGCGCGCAGCGCTCGCCGCCCTCCGCGCACTCGTCCACGTCCTCGCACGCGTCCGCCGCGTCGTGCGCCGCCGACGTGCGCTTGTACCCTGCACGCCACACACACACTATATGTTTGTTGTGTACAATAAGGTGGTAAATATTGTTTTTACGGCTGGAATGTAACAAAAAACTGTAAATTTAAATCTAAAAGTTGCTACATGAATTCACAACTCAAGGTTAAAGTTTAATTTATTTTTTAACTTTAATTGATTTTGCACACGACTTAAACTTGTCATTTAACTTCCTATCTATCTGAGAATCCAATTTAAGATTGATATTACTACTAAAGCACAGTAAGTTATTCTAATGTTCTAATGCAAGCGAGATAACGAAGATTAACCTTTAAATGTTTCTTCACTACAATTTTGGATACACATGTTTATTCCCTACTCTTGCAAAATTATTAAAAATAATGTAACAAGGACTAATCATATTCTCACAGGGGCGCGGTAAAGGTGCACTGACGTATATTAGCTATTAAGTGCGGAAGCACAAACAGGACGCGTGTCGGTTACCCGGCGGGCACTTGCAGATGTAGGAGCCGACCACGTTCTCGCAGGCGTGCGCGCAGGGCGCGGGGCGCGCCGCGCACTCGTCCACGTCGCGGCAGTGCGCGCCGTCGGCCGCCAGCGCGTAGCCGAAGGGGCACGTGCAGCGGAACGAGCCCGCCGTGTTGTGGCAGCGGAACGAGCACGCCGCGCGGCCCTCCGCGCACTCGTCGATGTCCACGCACGTCTGCCACGTTACAAACGTTCCATTGACCTTTTTTGTACCTTACATGAATTTTTGTGTTTACAGAATTCCGTACCAATATTTTTATAAGCAAAAACGATTGATTAAGAAGAAAATTTTATAAGAAATAAAAGGAATATAAAAACATACAGACACAGAAATATTCATCATACTGTTCCATTATATTTTCAATAAGTTAAGGGTGAGATATTCTTCGATTTATTTAAAGTTCCTTCTTTGTTTATTTCACTTAGTTATACTTTTCACAGGTTCCTTAGGAATAGATAAAATATGGAGGAGAAGCGGGGAGGTACCATCGTCACTCTTATAATCCGTCTCCGCAGTTATTTCTCGTTTTTAGGTTAAAGAAAAGTAATTATCGGGTCCATAAACGAATCGGGCTACCATCTTCGTCCCAGTAACGACAACGCATCGCCATACGACCTTAGACAAGTGTATCAGGTAGATCGGCAATGTTGCGGCACCTGCTCGGGCCCCTGCGTGAAGCCGACGTTGCAGGTGCAGTCGTAGCCGCCGGGCGTGTTGGCGCACGTGCCGTTGCCGCACACGCGCGGGTCGGCGGCGCACTCGTCCGCGTCCTCGCACGCCAGCGCGCCCGGCGCCAGCGCGTAGCCCGCGGGGCAGGCGCAGCGGAACGAGCCGTCCGTGTTGATGCAGCGCCCGCCGCGGCACACGTCCGGCCGCACCGCGCACTCGTCCAGGTCCTACGCAATGCACCCTTCTATTCTAATTCTAATATTTTATTTCATTATAACTTTTTTAAAACATCAACTGAAGGCTACAACGTCAAATCAGTTCATTAGCTCTGGAGAACTTTTGGCTAAGGTTGACCCATAGAAAACCTTTTTTACTATCAGAATATCCTTCCACACACATAGAACTGTCGAATGGACTCGTAATTATGCACAAATTATAAACAGAATAGTAAGGTGTATTTTTCGAAATAGTCCGATATGGTAGCTTGAATCATTACGAGATCGTTCTTTAGAAGCTCTTCAATTGCTTTGACTTCGTACCCCACAACTAAGTAATTCTATTAAGTAGAAATAATTAATATTCACAACAACACGCAATAACTGTGACAACATCCCACTTCCTAATTGAAACCTTAATCTAGGCTCAGATTTGTACGAGCGTCAAATAACCTAAAATATATCTCTTCTCGAGAATAATTCATAAATAAAGAAAGAATGTAATCCGAAAGAAAGGCATTTTTAGTGAAGTTACTTACATACTATGATGACCAAATAACATGAATATAAATGTATATATTAAATTAAACACTTAAAAATAGTTTCCACATTTGAATATTTCTTACTATATATCAAATTTTATTAAGATTTACTGAAACATTTCACTTATAAACGTTGATTTGTTGTATACCTGAGTTAAATTCGGTCTTCCCATTCCACCTTGACAGATTCTCATGAATTCAGCAGAATCCGGGGATGGGCAACGTTCACACCGCCTGCCCCACGCCGCACCTGTATTATGGGAATTAAGAGATATACGAGAACACTCTTAATATTTTCTTAGAGCGCATACACAAAAAATACTTTTAACTCTAACCTTAATAAAGATTAAAAATAATCAATGAGCAATAAATTTTGAGTTAATATCATTAAAATAGCAGCAAGTCACCTGAAGCTCAGTAGTCGCCGTAACCCATAAACAATTACATCGTTAGTCATGTTTGTGATTGTCACAAACATGTCTAACAAGGCCAAGGTAAACTTATCGCTTTTCTTGAGGTGCGGTTGCCTCGCTTATAAGTGGTCGCTGACTTATGAGCGAGGCAACCACACGTCTCCGACCGAAACGTTTATTTCTCCAGGATCGCAGTCGGTACAGCAGTCGTATAAGCAGGCAGGGTGACCTTCGGAGCAGCAGCAGTCGGGGCGGCCGAGCTGCAGCGGGCGCGCGCGGTGGCAGCGGCCCGCCTGCCACTCGTCGTAGCACAGCTCCTTGCGCTCGTCCACGCAGACGGCCGCCGCCTTGTCGAAGCGCCAGCCGGCCGGGCAGTCGCAGCGGTACCTGCGGCCGCGTGGACGTTATATTATCGATCTATCATTACTTACTGTAATTGTTAGCTAGTTTATGTAAGTTTTTAGTTTTTATTTATGCATGAGGCCCCACACTAACGCTTCATATATTTTACTCTGGACTCGTGAAAACGTAAAACGAGTAGCTCAAAAACACCCAGACCCAGAACAGATATTTAAATTCCCCAGATTTCTGCAGAGTCCGGAAGCGCCGTGTAGATCAGCATGATTATTACTGAACCATGCGACCTAATAGTAACTTCTAGCTTAACCTGGTAAAATTACCTTTAACAATTAAATGATTATCAATTCAATTCTTATAATATGACAGTTGATCCACTAGCATACAAACTGAGCGGTCACAGCCACTATGACCGTGTGAAAATTTTAGAGCGCATTATGAAATACATATAAATGTTTATGTATACGGTGTACAAGCAGTAGAGCAAGCCACTAGCGCCGTGTACACGCCTCGCCGCACGCCACGTACCCGCCGTTAAAGTTGTGGCACTCGCCGCCGGCGCACACGTAGGGCAGCTCCTTGCACTCGTCGCGGTCCACGCAGCGCCGCCCCACCAGCCGCCAGCCCGCGCCGCACGAACATTCGTACCTGGGAACATGACAAAAACATCATTAAACATGCGTACAAAACAAATTAATCTATCTGACGGTAAGTGTAGCCGATGGTCAACCGTGAATAGAACTCCCACTGACGATAACTATTTATGTTTGTACTACTGGTTAGCCATACCACACACCTTTGCAAGCAAATCGGCAGTTCGTTATCGCTGTTATGAGGCAGGTTAATCACTGTCGTCTCCGGTATTAAGTTATACGGAGACAGTACAAAGAGAGCAGTATCCCAATGTCCTATATCTCATGCAATGTCGAACAAAGAACTGTGTTTGGCAGCAGTAGTCTCACCCGCCGTTGGTGTTGGTGCAGGAGGGCGCGCCGTCGCGGCCGCACGGCGCGGGCAGCTCGCTGCACTCGTCCACGTCGCGGCAGTTGCGGCCGTCGCCCGTCAGCGCGTAGCCGGCCGCGCACTCGCAGCGGAACGAGCCCGCCGTGTTGCGGCAGCGCCCGTTGCGGCACACCATGCCGCCCTCGCGGCACTCGTTGATATCTGCGGACGTGCATACATGCCTTACATTATAATACTTTGCCTTTCAAATTTCACATATATTTAACAGTTTTAGATCGTAAATCGTAACGTAATAATAACATAACAATATAGCAATACTGTCTTATATAAAAATTTCCATTGATTATACGTTTATGTGTCGTGGAACAACATAAATTACACACTACGCTACTATGTACGAACTAGCTACAATGTACGAATTATTACTTCATTATTTTTACTATGTCTACTACTACCAAATGTTAATAGATACGGTTAAGTATAATTTAACGAGCCATAATTACAAAATTATGCTTTAATATAAAATTCCCAAGCATAACCTTCTACAAAGATAAAAGAAAAAATAAAGAAGAGGACAAGTTTGAAGACAATTAAGTATGAAGTAAATTAAGATTATATACATATAGACTGACTGATAATAGTTACTTGAGTAGAAATAAAAAAGTTTATCTTAGAAGAGCGAAATATCGAGGAGGAATATATTTTTAAGATATAGTGGACAGCATGTACAGCGCAAAATTCTTTAAAAGAAGGAAGTAGAAGAATGTTCCGACAGTTAGATGACTAATGGATGGCGCGTGGAGGGAGTGGAGGGGTGGAGGGGGCGGAGGGGGCGGAGGGGCGGCACTGACCCACGCAGTCGTTGTTGGCGCCGGGCTTGAAGCCGTCGTCGCAGTGGCACACGTAGGAGCCGGGGCGGTTCTCGCACGTGCCGTTGCGGCACAGCGGGCGCGGCCGCGCGCACTCGTCCACGTCGCGGCACGCGTTCTCGCGCAGCGCGTACCCCGGCTTGCACTCGCATCTGCGCACACGCACACGGCACTCTCGCCTTTAACTAAACCCTTTTTTGCATGTACGAGTTGAGTACAAACCTTCTTAAATATCTGCACAAAGCATAAGGTTTTTACACGACAGTAGGAGTTGTACGTCTAACGTAGGCTGCTATTGTTTGTTATGCTCCATCGATCGTTTAATGCGTCTTACGTACTCTAACAATATGTATTTTAACAAAAGCATAATGCTTATCCAAATCCATAGAATAACAATTATTTGGTAGTGAAAAAATAAAAACATAATAAATGCACAACTATAAATTTTATAACAATCAAAGTTTATCACCAAAATAATCCCAAAAAATGTACATAATACCATATACTGATTTCCTTTACATTTATCTACACATATGAGTTTACATAAATGTAATCAATGCTCAAAAATTTACACGTAAATTAAATTTATTTTTGTAATACTCAGCCAGAACTCAACGTAGTATGTCGATGAAAATAATAAAACTAAATCTTAACGGGAGAAAATAGTAGAAGATCTAAATAAAGTTCATTATGAACCGGTAGCCCACTTACAGTCAGACGTGAGCGCGCGAGCAGACCTACCGATAGGAGCCGACGGTGTTCCTGCAGTCGCCGTGGTCGCAGAGGCGGCGGTCGGCGCACTCGTCCACGTCCTCGCACTCGTCGAGCGAGGCGGACAGGCGGTAGCCGGCGGGGCAGCGGCACTCGAAGGCGCCGGGCAGGTTGGCGCACTGCGCCAGCCCGCGGCACGGCGAGCGCGGCGCCGCGCACTCGTCCACGTCGCGGCACAGGTGCGACGTGTTGTCGTGCTCGTACCTTATACGCCATTTAAATATATTTACGTACACTTAAGTAATGACAAAGTGACAATGTAAAATCGGTTCATTGGCTTTCAGTGCCCTTTTACTAGGCTTAACCGGAAACAAAAAGCGGCCAAAAACATTACTTTATATGAAGCCCTCGCTTCGAGATGGTTGAGAACTTTAAGTAAACATTTTTTTGTTTTCTATATAAAAATATTTTATTAATAATCAGTGAGTACTTACTTACTACTTACCTTTATAACATTATTACCTTATTAGCTTCATAAAAATAAAGGAATTTCATTTCCAAATTACCCGTGATCGCATCCGCATTGGAATCCAGTAGGCGTGTCGTGGCAGCTGCCGGGCTTGCAGAGCTGCGGCATGATGTCGCACTCGTTGATCGGGCGCGTCTCGTTGGTCATCGGGTTGATGTACTCGCCGGGCTTCTCCCCGCACAGCGCCATGTGCTCCTGCGAACCCTTGTCGGGGCAGGCCTCGCACGGCGCGCCCCACGCCTTGCCCACGGAGCAGCAGCACAGGTAGCGCGTCTGCGGCACGCCCACGGCGGCCGTGCAGCGCCCCGTGTCCGGGTCCCAGTCCATGTAGCATTGCCGTTGGCGCACGTCCACGCACTCCTCTGCAAATTTATTCGTGAAGTGTTTGAAAGAGCAAATGAGAATTAAATCCGCGTAGTGGCATATGTTCTAATATTAGCGTAATTCTTTTGAGGCGTTCCTTATATGGCAGACGAGAGACGATCGATAGCACAGGGCACACTCACTGCCGCTGGGCATGGCCACGTAGCCCTCGGGGCAGAGGCACACGTAGGAGCCGGGCAGGTTGCGGCACACGCCGGGCCCGCACGCGCCGGGCGCCGCGCACTCGTCCTCGTCCTCGCAGCGCGCGTCGCCGGGCGCCAGGCGCCAGCCCGCGCCGCACGCGCACACGAACGAGCCGAACGTGTTGGTGCACGTGCCGTGCGCGCACAGCGCCGGGTGCGCCGCGCACTCGTCGATGTCCGCCAGCGTCACCACGTACGACGGCTGCGGGAAGTACGGAACTATGCCTAATATGATGAACTTTGTAACCATTCATTTTATAATGATATGTTCTAATATGTTCTTTATTTAATCATGAGATATGTTTATATGTAGACATTCGTTGAATATCTAAATTAAGACATAAAATAAATAATTCAATGAAAACCTTTTTGTCTGAGATTGATTGCAAATAAAAGGTAAAAATAAAAATTATTGATTAAAACATTTTTACGGATGCCTCGAAATTTTCTAGCTATAATATAAGATGTTAAAACTATTTCAATCAATTAAGGAGATAAAATAAAGATAAAACAAGAATTATTTGCTTAGTTATCTCTAAATCTTTAAACTTACGGGTTCAAGAACAGGCTGGTACCCCGAGCCTCCCGGACACAATTGACGATAAGCTTCAGAACCAGGCTCTGGGCACAGGTCGCAGTAGTTGCCCCACGCCGCACCTACATGTTTAAAATAAAGACACGAACTTATATCAATGGTATTTATAATACTCAAAAATTAGTTTTGATGAATAAGAACTCATAAGAGTTAAATAACTGCGTAACTAAGGGTGAAATAACTGTCATAAGGATTGAACAAGGCGGAGCGGGTCTCACCGACGGAGCAGCAGCAAGCGGCCATGGTGCCGTCCTCGGAGAGCTCGTCGCTGTCGTGGCAGTGCTCGGTGCCGGAGCGTAAGTCCACTTTGGCGTAACAACGAGCTTTTCGGGAATCTACAATAGAGAAATAGGGTATTGAGAAAATAAGATAACAATTTTAACCCGATAAAGTTTAAGGTTTTATCCTGAAAGCGCTATTAGTATGAATATCGCTGGAACACTGGAGATCTGATGTGACTTAACCAACTTTGAAGCAGGAATAGAAGCCGTTTATTTATATAATAATTGTAGATATAAATATTCATTGTCGAAGTGTCTTTTAAAGGAAATATATAGCTGGGCCAAGACGTATGTAACGTGTGATATATTAAATGTTATGGCAAATAATGTATCAATGGCAATTTTCGCTACTCGACCGTGATCTTCTCATAAAGGGTAAAGTTACAATAAACATTGGTTCGTCCATCACGTTACACGATAACACACTGTAATTTCAGCGATCATTTTTGACATGTAAAATGTTTTTTTTGGCTTTTCCTTCAAAGATACAATATAAGAAAAGTTTCGTCACATTCGAGCATTAGATACTTATTTCAACAGTACCAGTTATGACATAGATAAAACAAAATATAAGATAAACTGTAAGGGCAACGTCAAGGCGCTGACCGTAGCAGGCGGTGCCGTCGGACACGAGGTCGTAGTTGGGCGGGCAGCGGCACGCGTACGAGCCCTGCGTGTTGACGCACGTGCCGTACTGGCACGACTGCGGCGACTTGCACTCGTCCACGTCCGTGCAGTTGAAGCCCGGCATCACTGCGGGTGCGGTCATTTATGTAGTAGCTTTACTAAATCAACGTTAAAATAGAATAATTTCAATTTTTGGCAGTATTTTTATTGGAATTGTAAGAGAAAATCATAGCCAAAGCAAATTCAGGGAAAGTTTGTGAAGAACATTAATTAAAAAGGAATTTGCTTTGATTTAAGACAACTATTGTAATACCAAAACGATACAGGGACAGTTCTTTGAAACATTAGAGGAGAATCTACTATTTTAAATAATAATAGGCATTAATAATTGTTATCTTTTCTATTTTCATATTAGATAAAAAATATATGTATGCTTTGATTATGACCTTATGGGCAATCAATAATCGTAATAGATACGGAAAAAAGTTATTACGAACCTAACATAAATAATTCTTAAAATATCCACTTTAATATTAAAAAATAATTTGCATATTAATAAAATTATTACATTTAACCAACATCAGATATCAAAATTTTTCATATAATCAACAAGAACAATATACAGTAGAACACTCACAGTCGTCGACGCTGTCGGACTGGTAGCCCTTGTCGCAGATGCACTTGAACATGCCGTACGTGTTGACGCAGCGCCCGAACACGCACACGTTGTCGAACGTCGCGCACTCGTCCATGTCTGCAGACACGAGTTACATTCACTTATTAATAATATTTTAATTAATTAACGATATACGTTATCAATTAACTTTTTTTCCATAAATCTTTTTAATAACGACAAAAAACTGCCGGGCTATCTGATCGTAAGCATTCACAGTCAACTATGTATGTATATCTACAACACCAAAGAAGTTTTTAATGTTTCGTCAGCTTTGATGAGGAGCTTTTAATGTACTTTTTTGAGAAATCGATAGCGATAAGGCAGACGGGCTGCCTGATGGAAAGCAGTCACCGTCGCGTTTGGACATTTGCAACAACAGAGGAGTCGTCAATGTATCGCCGGCTTTGAAGGAGAGCTCTTTTTGCACCTTTTTTGCAGAGCCCCATGTCATAGCGCTCCAGGAATACCTCAGGAGGAAGTTCATTCAATATCTTACAGTTTATTAGGTATACAAACCATCATACTCCACT
>DWON01006068.1:0-14238 GCA_018251015.1 Phocides pigmalion okeechobee
TTTTTTAACTACTTTTCTTCTTCTTTTCAAATTAATCAAACATCTGGAAATCGGTGAAAATTATGCTCAAAGATTCCATTACATACATACATACAACCCAAGCTAATAAAAGGGCGTTAAAAATCATTTTGGCTTATGGTTCAGATTTATGTTTTGCAATAAGCACTCCATATTACGATATTTCTATTTAATAAGTCGGCCTAATTTCTACTATAAATCATGTACATTCCACATGCCAGATGAAAAGACAACTTAAAAATTACTCAATTTTATAATGTGTTATAGACCTGTAGATTCCACATGACGGAATAAACGACTCGCAAAGAATTATTTTTTATTATATAATAAACCTGTAGATTCCACAATATGGAACAAACGACTCGCAAAGAATTATTTTTTATTATGTAATAAACCTGTAGATTCCACATGACGGAACAAGCGATTGGCGAAAAATGATTCAATTTAATTGACATGCGAGTGACAGGTGCGCGCGCTGGCGCCGTGTTGTGCATGTGGTATATGTGTGTGAACAGAATGTGTTTGTGTGAGCCATTTTTGTATGGACGCAACAGTAACTGTGGGAAAAGCTATAATTTATTGTTATAGCCTACATTTTTAGAGTTCTGTAGCTACGTAGGGAAAAGAAACATTTCTATTTTTAACGTTATCTACCTTTTTTATTTCGTCTTTATTTTAGCTTATCTGTCTATCTGTTTTATTCAGAGTAGTTCTTCTATAATAGATGAAATGTATTCTTGACATTCATATAGGAAAATCAGGAAAAATAAATTAATTAGAGATTCTGATGTTAATTGATAATTAATAAATGTTATGAAAATGATTATAATTAACTGTGCCATTTATAAATAGTATGACAAAGATACTTGTGCATATATATAAAGATATTTTCAAACTGTCTCTACAACAACAAGTGCATGTGTAAGTTTGTCTATCATTTCCTAGCTTTTAACGGTACAGACGGACAGCTGTTTACAAACAAAGCGGCTTTACACTGAATTGATATGCAATGGAGGTCGCGATACAATGTGGGAGATGCCACATGCTTGTTCATAACATGAAAAATATTACGAAACTACTTTAACCAACATACTTACAATTATATATACTATTTATTCTGTTTCTGTACGTAACTAGCTTAAGTTATAATGGAGTTGTGGTGTACAATGTACATAATATAATAAACTTCTAAATAAATGAGATTAAAAAAACATACTTATAATATTCATTACTATTTATAAACACATCTCTTATCTCTAAATATTACAATACAAAGTCCCACGGCGCGTGATAAACTCAAAAAGTACTGGACGGATTTTCTCAGTTTTCAACAGGTAGAGTGAATTCTTGAGGAAGGTTTTGGTGCATAATAAGTTAAGTTTTATTTGTAAATTAGGCGAGAATTTAGATAGTTAAATTCAATATAGTAATTCAGTCGTCGTTCGAAATAGATGTTTCTAATCGATAGTTTTTGCAACTGGATAATGACTGGATGTATGAAAGAAAAATAATGTAAGTAAATACACTTATCACCCGAGCGACGCTGGGCTAGGTCAAAATCAAAATAAAAATATTTTTATTCAAAGTAGATTCAGAACTCTTTTTGAACGTCAATAAACTACCACCGTCTCGTAAGGTGTTTCGTGTTGGAGAAGAGTCACCGAAAGAAACTACAGTTCACTAGTTTTATTATATAACGGATACTTACGATTGACGCTTTTTAATTACCAATATTGTGAACGGTTTCGCCGTGGCCACGAGCCGTGTAACTTACACTGTGTATTAAACCTAATAACTATTTTAGTATAACTTTCTGGAGTTTTTTTTTTTATTGTGAAAGAGTAAGAAACGGACATGCAGGCCACCTGGTGTTAAGTGGTCCCTGCAGCCTATAGACAATCACGTCGAATCTCAAATAGAACAGAAGTTCTATTTAAGGATGGACGCGGATGCGTTCCTACTCTTGAGGACTAAGATGGTCGCCTCCAATAAAGTGTATCCGGCAACCACACCTCCCCAACCGAAACACAATACATGAAGAATATATTGCTTTACGGGTTATAAGGGTTGCAGTGATGCCGCTCCGGGCGAGCTCTAACGGCTCTACCACCTATAAATATATAAATGCAACTGGTTCGAAATATCGGCAATTAGAAAACATTAATCGTGAGCACCTGGTATTTAGCAAAATTTATAAGTCCCGCGATCATATTAATTTAAAATCGTATGGGAAAATAACTAGCACTCGAAAACGACTTCATGCCTAAAAATAGGGAAATTCGTGTATTTATCACATAACGTGATATACTAAATGTTTAGTACATCTTAGTTCATAATCACGAAACTATGTGGGAACTGCAGTTATTACTGACGCGAAGTGTTCAGAGTTCACGAGTCCCAGCCATAGAGCAATGTATTTATAGAAATACCAGTCGCTTAATATATGACAATGAACACATAATCATTATATTTTTAAACCCTAACTTTCAATTTAATTTAGACAAGCATTGCTTATCATGATTATTTAAATCTTGAAAGTTAAATGTAATGTATTCAATTAGTTTAGTTGGCCAAAACTCGAGAGTGATAAGAAACGATAAGAGACACAGAATTATTATGAAATTGGACCGTAGGTAATAACTAAGCTTTAATGATTTATATTAATTAATAAAACGAATATGGTAGACTTTACATTCAGAATAAAGCAATTTTAGTAATTATAAAATAAATATCAATTGTATAAAGTTTATTTTGGAAACCAAAAACTTTACTTGAACCCGTTAAAAATTGTACACAAAACAACATTTTAGGGGGAGTACGAAAAATTAAGTTTTATTAAAAATTGAAGATTTTTGATTGTACAATAATACATGTACGAGAAAGCACGTTGACGGATTTACGCAACAATGGTCTTTTGTTGTATAAATGAAGCTAAAATTAACTAAAATTTTGACGGTGTCAACAAACATTTGAATTCAATTTATAAAATTGTTACTAATAGTATAAAAAGTATAATAATAATAATAATACTATATTTATACTACTTATATCAACTTATAAATATATGTTGATATAAATAGTATAAATATAGTATTCGAGATATTAACAATAAAACATCAAATATAGAATTTAATTTAATTGAATGTTCACAATCTCATCTCTGCTCATTCTCTTGGTTCCAATGTCACAATAAATCGTGTCACAAATGTATCGCTTAATGTAGAAAATGTTATTTAATCTCCATGATAAGTCAATACTTAGAGACTATTCTTAGAGAAATATCTTTATCTCTAAGCGAGATAAAGATAATTCTCTAAGCTGCATAAAGCATTGTATGTCTGTTGGAGAGATGAAGTTGCCGGCTACATTTAAGCGATGACAAATTACTTGAATTGGTCGTCGCTTGTACTCTCAGTTGTTAGAATGGCAAAGCGTCTGTGAAAGACACCAGACAGGATTTAAGACCTATTTGATGTTGGACGAGGATGTCGGTGGGCTGCAGAGACCATGGAACATTAAATGAGATCAAATCAAATTGTTTATTGTTCCACAATATGAGTTCAAAGATGTAAAAAGTTTTAGCAGTCCTTCATATTCCCGCTACAGATGGACAATTCTTTGCGACATTTCATAAAAAAATGTAATAACATGAAACGCGACGTTTATTTCCAGCATAAATCATCGTCAGTTACAATCTTTTCTGATTTACTGTCAGTTCGGATCGCAAGCTCACAGTCTCGTACGCACCGCGCGGCAATGCCATTTCTATACGTATATATGTGTATGGGAAGTCAATGCCCTCCATGACAATGTGACTTATCAAGAGACACATTCCATTACTTCAGTCATTTTGTTTCTGGTGTATGACAGATATAACAGTAAACTAGAACTTTGCATTAAGTGCCAATAAAATTTCAAATAATTCGTCCCACGTTTGATCGACGTTAGTGACAAGAGGGTTGTTCATATCTTGCACAGAAAATTGCGATTGCTTTTCAACGCAGGAATGCGGCTAGCGTTCTTGGCATGCCGCATGGGCACGGACTCCCTTTACATGTAGGTTAAGTTTTTTATAATTAGTTTTAAAGTATTTTAAGTTATATTTATGTTAATTAATTAGTTATAAGTACCAGGCGTTACTTTGTGGAAATCCATGCTCTTAAGTTGTTGTTAAGACTACTTTGCAACAATCCATTATAACTCTTCTCCTTGTGGCGGTGTAGCGGTTGTTTTGAACAAGTTAATAGTTAATTAATTATGTATCATAATAATCATCATCATCATCATCGGGGGATGTCCCAGCCTCTATGTGCGGGGGAATACGGTTCTTTTCCCGGGCCTGAACTCCGGGTTGCAACCTCGGCTTAACTATGGTAGCCCTCGCCCACTGTTAAGTGGGGGGCTCGGGATAATCCTTCCGGCATGCTCAGCTCCCGCTGCGTCCGTCGTCCGCTAGCTGGTTCAGCCCGACGCCGGCGAGTGGTACAGCGCGCAGACAGTCGCTGGACTCGCTTCACATCGCGGGTCAGGTGACCGTACTATGGTTGTGGGGCAGCGTTAAGGAGGAGCTTCCGGAAGGTTAGCAGATCGATGATGATGATGATGAACCTTCACCTTTCTTCCCCACATAAGCGGGGTCGGTGACCAGTCCGACGCCGCGGCCTTCGCTCTTCTTCTCCGTCCGTGAAGGCAGCGACTGGTTCGAGGCACTTGAACCCTTTTAAACGAAAGAACGTGCCAGATCTCAGTCAGTCCTCCTTTTAGTCGCCTTTTAAGGTAGGCAGGAGATACTGTAGCGCTATTCTGGTCCCGCGCTACAGGGACAACCATAATAATCCCTCGCCCTCATAATCCACCGTAAAACGTTACCAGCGAGACGACTGTCTTAGTCTTCAGGAGTAGCAACGCATCTACGTTCGAACTCAGATAGGATTTCATTCGTGTTTGTGGTTGTACGTAGATGTTTATGACTACTTAACATCAGTTGGTTTGCATGCTCGTTTGTTACTCTTCTCACTTAAAAAAACAACAAGGCTGTGCTCCCTTCAATTGTCGTTACCAAAAATGTGAAGTTCGCCTGTTACTTACAAAACCTTGCATCAATTACGACAAATGTTGCAAATTGATAAGCCTTTGACCTTATTCGTTTTAATTTGAAAGTATGATATACAAATTACAATGTCATGAGGATACAGATTAAAAATTGCTGTCATTTTGGTAAATCATCACTTTGGAGGCCATTGATGATTTTTTTAGTTACACTACTAGCAAACTTGCTCGAGAAGGACAGGACGCTGGCCGATTTCCCGCGCTGAAAGGAAATTGCAATTCTCTGCGAGAGACATGGACCTATCTTCTTATCATCAGCAGCGTAGACCCAAAGTGCAACAATTTTTTTTTTAGCATTCGGACCTCACGGGCCGAAAAATTTAAACCAAGTGGAACAAATACGTAATCACTGCTAAGTAGAACATATTTCCGCTACTTGGCTTCAATGGCCTCCACAGCTTCGGCCTTCGACACCGTTCCGCCGAGGGGAGAAGGGATCGATGCATGAACACATATTGCATCCCTACGAACCCTCGAGGCCTAAATAATCCCTACGCATCTCCTCCCCCACGAGCTTACAGTAGTTTTGGGTAAGAGTACGAGATTATGTGTAGGACGTCCCCTATTTCGTTCGTTCGTTGCATTTCGTATGATGGCTCTCGATGCTCCCAAGGAATTAGTGTCAGGTCGTCTTGACGCTAATCGTAATGTACTATCCCTCCTGGTTTTAACCGACTGTTTTGCCAAGACAAAAAGAAAATATATCGACACATGTTACGCCCTATACCAGGGCTCTCCCCTACTCCCAAGGACTCAGTGTAAGAGGGCGTTCGACCACTAATCATCACGTACTATCCCCACTGGTTTTAATCGACTGTTTTGCCAAGACAAGAACACAATAAATCGACATATTATGTTACGTCCCATACCAGAAGGGATTAGCGACAGGGCGTCTGGCCGCTGACCACTACTATCCTCACTGGATTTAAAACCAAGGGATTGTCGATAACGGCACGTATTCATGTAAAGTTATAGTTTTTTATGCTTTTCTACAATTTATGTTGATTTTGAAAGAAAAAGATTTTGTCGGCCCTCCCCTTACGACCTTATGTACGGCAATCCTAGTTAAGAGGTTTACATTGTACATCCATGGACTGCAACGACTACTTCATATCAGTTGTCTTTTATAGTAATTAGGCACTATTTTCACATAAAAAACAACATATTTCTATTTCATACATATTACGTTTTCGTCAATTAACATAAAAAATGTTATTCCGAAAGCTGCAATTCCTTTTAACATATTAATTTAACATTTATTCAATAAATATATTACTTTAAAATCTAACATTTTAATCGCAATTTTATATAATCTTATGAAACATTAAAAATGATATGTCGTTAAAATTCTTATTACTCTTAATTGAATCTTAGATTTTCGAAATAGTTGCCGATGCGCGTATTAAAGCGGGTAGTACCGGCTTGATACGCTGAGGGTCCGGGTTCCATTCTTGATCAGGCACATGTAATAAAATGCTTATATTTCCTAATATACCAAAAGTATTATCAAATAGCACTAAATTTGACATGACACCTTATGAAGCAGATGTAATATACCAGAAAACTAAAATTATGACCAAATAGCACTAAATTTGACAAATTATTTTTAAAAGTTCGAGAACTGTAGTTTGACCGGGAAGGTACCACCGGCACCCTTATAATCCGCCGTAAAGCATTACTTGTGTTTAAGTTGGAGAAGTACGGTTGCCGGCTCCACTTTGAAGCAAGGCGACCATCTTAATCCTCACTAGTGGCCACGCATGTACGTTCGAGCTAAGATAGCACTTCAATCGTGTTTGCAGTTGTACTTGGATGTCTATCGGTTGCAGCTACTTAAAATCAAATGGTTTGCATGTTCGTTTGCTACTCTTCACACATTAAAAATATTAAAAAGCGAAAATATGATAGAAATAACACCAAATTTGACAAATGAATTTAGGCTAATATTATCGCGGAATTGATAATTTTAACTAGGTATGATTTTTTATTTTTTATTGTCGATATTTCGAATTGCATTATTTTATACTCACCGAATATGCTTTTACATGAAAATAATAAATTCAAATTCAAAAATTTTATTTAATTTTAAGGTATTTACATACACTTAAGGAAGGTCAAGGGTACAGTGTAAAATCAGTACATCGGCTTCGAGCGCCTGTTGGCTAAGTTTGACCGGGAGAAAAAAGCCGACGGAAAAAAATGATATGACAAACAGACATTTCAATTTTATTTATATATATAGATGTACAGACAACAGTCAAGATGAACTACTGAGATTGTAGAATAAGAAATTAATTATAAAGTACGGATGCAAGTAATAATCGTGTAAAGTTCACATAATTATGACATAAATTGTTGAGTCAGCGGCATAAGATTAGAAATGTCACATTTTTATTTATAACGTGGCATATGTGCATATATGCCATGTAATAAATAAACATAATTAGATTTTTTTATTTGAGAAGGGTAGCAAACGAGCAAGTAAAACCACAACCACATACAGAACCCCAAAATACGACTGAAATCCTATCTGAGCTCGAACGTAGATAGTTTGCTGCTCCTGAGGACTAAGATGGCCGTCTCGTTTCAAAGTAACCGGCAACCGCGCCTCTTCAACCGAAACACAAATAATGCTTTACGGCGGATTATGAGAGCGGCGATGGTACCTTCCCGGTCGAACCATAGTGCTCCCACCTTTAAAATCTGCTACAGATGCAGAGTTACCATGAAATGTAGCATTTCTTTCACCTGGCCTGGCTACCTGGTCTGTCCTTGAAAATTAAGTTAAAACAGAACTCCTAAACACTTAACGCTTCTGCAAGCTCTTAACTATTTTAAAATTTTATATTTAAATTCCAGACTATGTTTATTCCCTGCCTTTACATAATGAATAAAAAATTACAGTTCCTATTTACATAAACATATTTATATTGAACACATCATAAAAGCGTATTTAATAAAATATACTACACCATAACCATAATAATAAAAGTATAATTAATATACTTTAATTTACTTACTATTACTTACTTTACTTTACTTAATTTGTTTGAAAGTAATTTAACCCTTCAAATTAATTCAAAACAAACGATTGCTTAAGAACGATTATTTAAAATCTTATTTTTAAACGCGTAGGTATCGATGTGAATTCCGTAAAGCATTAATACTATAAACCTCAGTGGTTTTTTAAATGTTATCTTAAAATTATGTTTGGAATAATTTGTGTATATTTGAAATAAATGAAAAACATCTTAAATGATAAACACATCGCTGAAACGGCTCCAGCTCTACTTGCTCCATTAATTTAAGTTATAATTTGTAAATTACATTGTCAAACATGAAAAAAATGTGTGTGGAATCACTTTAAGCCGCCTGTTCTCCAAAACGAAACCCTACGAGTCGGTGTATTATTGACTTTCAAGAAAAGTATTGCAAAGGATTTACTTTGAATCTTTTGATTTTGATTTTGATAAGAAAGCATAAGAATTGAGCCAACTTCAGCGGGCTATCCCTATTTCACAGCGGAGGAATACCGACACACACGATTATCTATCTCGTGTACTTAATATCTTTATAAAATTATACTGCCTAATGTCTATGCCATTAGTGACAGATTAAAAAGATAATCATAAAAATCGGTTTTAGGAGTTAAAAATCAGTGAACATACATTGATTTCTGATTTTAATAATACAACATGGGACTGAGCCAACCTCAGCAGGCTATTTCTATTTCCCAGCAGAATCCTTGCACACACGATTAGCTGTCTCGTGTTACATCTTTCTAAAGTTATACTGTATAATGTATTTGCTATCTGTAAAAATCTGTAAACCAATTTTGATGCTTCTTTAAAAAGAAGCATCAAAATTGGTTTACGGAGTTCAAAAAAATCGGTGAAAATACGCAAATAAGAACTTCTGACGAATTGTTAACTCCTTTGTCTGATATGATGAAATAATAACTTTCTCCGCCTTAGAAGTTAGTTAATTCTTAAAAAAATGGTATTTAAAAGGAAACGTTTGATACATAAAGTTAAACATTTTTAAATTAAATTATTTTACTATTTGAATTTCGCGTAAAATTATGTTACTTATATGTATGAGATTGATGTAAAATTTAAGAAAAGTGGTACAGAAAAATTGCCGAATCATTTATATATTAAATCTATCGTTCTTAAATCTAAATATTTTATTGTTTTAAACTAACAATACTCGTAATAGTCAGATAATTAAAAAGGTTAAAAATTCGCAGCCACAAAGAAAAAATATTTTTCCGAATTGTGATATTTAGAAAATTTATTAATCTAAATTTATATTATAACGAATACACGAATATTAATTACTACTAAAATAATCTATACAACCAACCTAGTAGTTTCCTTTTGAAAATGTTCCAATTTAAATTCAAATTCATATAGACTATTCCATTACAAAATATTACATACATAACGAATGTTCGAGTTGCAACGTAAAATCAGTTCATTGGTTGTGGGCTTTTTGCTCAACTTTATCGAAGGAAAAACCGTCGGAAGTCAAAGGTTATAAATAACTGTTATAAAGGTTAAGAAAAGAGAAAAATTGTAAAGGAAATGATAACATTCCGTACACGATCATAAACGTCACACAGACCTTTCGATGCTGCTATCAATGAAACAGCAGATCGAAATGTGTGACCATGATACCTTTTTCAGCTAAGCGTTCTACCAAGATGGGTATATAACCACGGGCTCATCTCGAACCAGCACAGTTCACTGCGAGCGCAGGACGCATCACCAGCCTTATTACCTTACCTACCTTAAAGATGAAACTGGTGAGTTTTACAATTCTGAGCTTTCGTAAGGCTATGTATTACCTTATCTGAGCTAATTATTAGAATATGGGGTTATAAACTGATTTTTTGAATTTAGGTCACTGGGTTTAGTCATTTTTAAGTCTATTTCGGCTAGATTATTTTGGACATAGGGTAATTTAGATAATGTTGCACTCATATCATAAATTTACTTTGCGAAATATAGGTCAGTCTAGATTAATTTTCTAGATAGGAGTTGTGAATAATTTTGAAAAATATATGCTTAGTTCAAAAATATACTTTGGCCTCATTTTAGTAATACAGGTCAGTGATAATTATTAATATTATTAATTTAAATTAGAAAAACGTTTTGAGTTGGATTTACTTTGAGATGTAGTTGGATAAATAATGCGCACTTCATAAATTTATTTTCAAAACAGGTCAGTAGTATTTTTTAACATTTTTAAACAAATATCAAATATATTTAGACGAGATTAAGCTTTCGAGACGAAGTATTTGTCTTGTAAATATAGGTTAATGTTCTTTTTCCAAAATAAAGAGTTACGTGCGTTTTTATTTTAATGTAAAAAAATACTATTGTTTATAAAGATAATATTAATTTAACAAAAACATGAACTTAATTTAAGCTTGAGTTTATTGGGAGATAAACATTCTTTAATATTCCTTTTTAAAATTTATTTATAAAACGAATGTTTTCTACCACATTAGTTTTTAGTTTTTTTTTTAACTTTTAGCCAGACTTTCTTGGGAGATGTTAATTTCATATGATTTTAAATATTACGTTGCTTTCATTTGTAATTTATTTTATTTTATTTCGTTACGACTATTTCATTATATGATACGCAGGTTATTTAAGATTTCTAGAAAACATTAACTTAATACTTCTATAATACTAGTATAAATATTATTCTGTCATTTACGACTCTATAAGACATAAAATTTATATATCTCTTCTGCATTAAATACGAATATATAATAAAATTGTGTTTGTACATTGCATATTTTTGGAAAATCTCCTCATTCCAATAGTCATTCTAAATATCACTATTTTGAATTATTATTATTATTTAGAAACAAAATTCAAAATTTGATATTTTTGTACATTTGTCTTATCTTTTACGTGATAACCACTTGACAAATTTGAATTAAACTTATTTTATTTCATAGTGTAAAGATTAAGGCGAAATTTAGGAGACAGTTTGTTACGCTTGGAAAGTTGTTGTTTATTTTATACTAACGTTAACTACTGGCTGTGACATATAAGCTTAGATGCCTTTTAAAATATACAACAATGGATAATCACAAAAAATGTCTGAAAAATAATTATATTTAAAATAAACTTCAGATGCAATAGCTACAAAAGATTTATCTTGACTACACTTATTTCTGATCGTTGCTCAAGTGACAGCGTGATAATATATAGCCTATAACTAGACCTAAGATACAGGCACTAAGCTTGAAAAATTTAAGGTAGATTGAATATAGTATATACTTTAAACTTTACTGTAAAGAAACAAAAAAAAAATAATAAACGTAAAGACGTTTAATTGTTATTTCAAAGTAGGCATTTGCTGTAGTTAACACTCTTGTAGACGAAATTGTCTTTACAGGCTAGTCAAACTTTAAAATTTACCATAATTTAAATATTTAACTTCAAACTTTTACATGTACATTTAAACAAATAGATTTTTCACTATTATTGAAAAGTAAGCTATTTCTGTAGTTAGAATTCTCGTAGACCAAGTCGTGTACAGGCTAGTGAAAAAAGGATATTTATTATACTTAGCACAGATGATCCCAAAGTTCATTTTAGTTATAAAATGTAGAGACGAATCAATTAACTTCGGATTATTAGTTTAGAAACAACCAGATAACAGTTTGAACAGATAACCAATTAACTTGTGTCAGCCAGATTACCTAGATTTAATTTTTACGCCTAGGGCATCTAGTATCAAATGTCTGAAATAGATTATTTACTTAATTTCGTTTTGGTATTTTGTAAACTTTTAGGTAATAACGTTAGTATTTGTTCGGGGTCTGGGTGTTTTTAGTCTTTTTGTATCCGACGCATGCAGGTTATATGTTTCAAAGTAATAAGTTTAGCAAACGAGTGTTCAAGCCACGTGTTCCACGATCTCTGCAGCTCATGGACATCCACCTCCAACCTCAAACAAGACCAAAGTCCTGCCTCACGTCGCGAATAGATGCGTTGTTACTCGTGAGGACTAAGATAGTCGCCTCACTTGTATGTGTAGCTGGTAATTGTAACTTTTTAACCGAACCATAAGATACGCTATACGAATGATGAGGGCGTTATTGGTATCTTCTAGGTTGAATTATTTTTGTGAAGTGTTTAGATTCTTCTGTTATAAAAATATAATTTAATTATTCTTGTTTCAGTTTATCGTAGCCGCTGTTATCGGTGTCTGCTCTGCAGCTCGTCTGGATAACGCGTACCTCCCCCCTAGGGGAGGTGCTGGCGCTGGCTACGGCGCAGGCTCTGGAGGTGCTGGCTTCGGAGGAGGTGCTGGAGGCGGTAGGGGCTTCGGGGGTGGCGCTGGAGGCGGCAGCGGCTTCGGAGGTGGAGCCGGCTTCGGCCAAGGAGCTGGTGCTGGCGGCTCAGGCTTCGGCGGCGGCGCTGGCTTCGGCGGCCGCAGCCAGTCCCCCGATGCCAACGCCCAAATCCTGAAACTGAACTCTGAAGTAACCGCTGAAGGCTTCTCCTATGACTTCGAGACCTCCAACGGAATTAAGGCTGATGCGGCTGGTGTTGCGACCAACGGAGTCCAATCCCAAGGCAGCTTCTCCTACAAGGGTGATGATGGACAAGACTACAACATCCAGTACACCGCGGACGAGAACGGCTTCCAGCCCCGTGGTGCCCATCTCCCCACTCCTCCCCCCATCCCGGAAGAGATCCTGAAGTCTCTGGAGCAGAATGCCCGTGATGAGGCTGCTGGCATTGTTGATGATGGTAAGTCCCTTTACATTCTTTTAACAGAACACTTACACTCACATGTCAGCAACACTTACTCTCCCACATAAAAAATCTTTTTATTAACGTACACACATAGATAATTATTATCTTTAGTGTCATTACTTCATTAATAATCCTATCTTTAGTATCCACATCATAATATGTTGAACTTTAAACTTTTCCGTGATAGATTGTTATCATTATATTGACATATGTTGTAGTAAGTTAGGAATTAAATATCAATTTGATATTCACAAAAGTCATTCCAACGCTTTCTTTGATAACGAAATAATAGTAAATTTTACAAGAAAAATAAACTATTTAATACTTATGTACATTGAAATAATATAATTGAAAGTATGTGACAGAAGTGCATATGATTGGTGGTAGTCAGTCGTTACTGCTGCCAATGGGCGGTAACTAACTCCCTATGGAATATCAATCTAACCTAAAGTCGATCAGAGACACGTTGCTACCCCTAAGGACTAAAACTGTCGCCTCATATATTTTTATGTCATGTCATGTCATGTCATGTTTACGATTACCGTTAAATCAAATGCAATTTATATTCGAATACGTAATTCTCCTCTTCTCTTCTCTGTCTTACTATTTTAGTCCTCAGGAGTAGCAAATTATCTACCTTCGAGCTCGGATAGGATTTCGGTCATGTTTATAGTTGTACGTGGATGTCTATGGGCTGCGACTACTTAACATCAGGTGGTTTGCTGCTCGCTTGCCACTCGTCTCTCATAAAAAAGGCTAGCAAAGATTTTACTATCTCTACTTGCGATATGCTAATTACATAACCGAGTACATATGAACTATTACATTTAATATTCACTAAGAGTAAAAACTATGAGATACCTCTTAACACACAAAATAAGCTACCGTCACTTGTTTTTTGCAATGAGTTTAGCAAAAACTAAATGACTCTGTCGATTAGGACTAAAAAATGTAGCAGAAAAATATGAAACATTAATGAGATGAGAATACAAATAGGATTATATGAAAAACTGTACTAATGTGTTAGGATGTTTGCACATTGAATTATCAAGCAAAATTCAATCAAATAATGATTATTTATTTCATGATTTTAAACTAATATCTTCGTTGAATTTCTTATATATATAACAGGTCAAATAAGGAATAATATAAGGAAATAAAAAACAAAATATTTTTGTCCAAAGTAGATTGTTTACAGAATTCTTTGTGAACGTCAATAAATTACCACCGACTCGTAAGGAGTTCAAATTCAAATTCAAATATTTTATTTCATTGTAAGGTATTTACATACACTTAATAAACGTCAAGGGTAAAGTGTAAAATC
>DWON01006069.1:0-14238 GCA_018251015.1 Phocides pigmalion okeechobee
TTATTTCATTGTAAGGTATTTACATACACTTAATGAACGTCAAGGGTACAGTGTAAAATCAATACATCGGCTTTGAGTGCCCTGTTGGCTAAGGTAGACCGGCAGAAAAAAATCGGCGGAAAAAACTCTCGACACTCTTTTTAAATGAGTCCTTGATAAATAAACATTACACAGTATAACTTTAGAAAGATGGTGAGTACACGAAAAAGCTACTCGTATCTGTCAAGAATCTTTCCACTGTCATCTGTACACAATTTCGAGTAAATAAAACTATTATGTTGAATTTAACTATTTAATATCTCGCCAAATTACTATAAAAATTTGACTTATTATGCATCAAAACTTTCCTCGGGAATGACTCTATCTACTCTTGAAAACTGTGAGAAAATCCGTCCAGTACTTTTTGAATTTATCATGAACAGATCGACAGACAGTCGCGACGAGGGACTTTGTTTTATAATGTTTAGAAATAAAAGTAAAACATTGTATTGTGCGTCTTAAAACGAATTATAATTAAAACCTAATCCAAACAATCTAAATGGAGTCCGTGCCCATGCGGCATGGTTCCAAGAACACTAGCTGCATTCCCGCGCTGAATAGCATTCGCAATTCTCTGCGCAAGATATGAACCAGCCTTATTTCTTTTTGTTTCTTTACCGAGGGAATGAGTGATCTCAAAGGTCAAGCTGTGACCACGGGTATCGGCATTTTTGCTTCCACTCAATCGTCATGAAAAACACATAAGTCCCATTAAGCAGCGTGCTGAATTATTCTCGGCTTCAATCTCATCCGAGGACCGGATCGGGATGAGAATACTATTATTTATTCACGTTTAATTCTCCGTACCAACTGTCTGATGCACGGTATATACCCATGGAGCGTATCAAATGTATCTATTCCTAGTGTTGAGGTATTCCCTGAGGACTGCTCCCTAACACCTCTTCGAAAAAGGTGCAAAGAGAGGTTCTTTCAAATCTGGCATACCTCAAAAATAAATGCAAAGAGTGTTCCATGTTCAAACCTGGTAATACTGGCGACCTACTATTGAGGTATTGCCTAAGCGAGATGACATGGGTCTCTTAAAAAAAGGAGCAAAGAGGGCTCTCCTTCAAACTCAGCTATATTAGCGACTTAATATTGAGGTATTCAAGGATATGTCATGGCACTAATGCCGTTTTTGTGAATAAACGGAGTTATTCAAGAGGAAGGTTTATATGAATAATTTTTGTACATTATACCAGAGAAAAGCCGAGAATTGAAATGATTTGTAATGTGATGTCATGCCATGCGAAGCTGGGATTGGTACTTAGTAAAATAGTAGTGATGAAAAAGCAAAAATGCATGGTTGGTAGAATCAAATTCACATAGTTATAAGTTAAATAAAGGGCTATTGAGTGTGCTTTATGGTTATAGAAATAAAAGTTATATAAGTACGCGGTAGAATCCCGGATTATCACCTCCACTATCTTATAGAATATCCGCTCTAAAGAATAGAAAATGATCTCAGACACTTTGGAGTGGTAATGCCCCCTTATTTTCTCCGTAATAGGATTCCATTTCGCGTAATGGTGGCTCGTTTGGCTCATTTGCAGTTGTTTCGCCTCCTATACTCGTGTTATGAGGCGCAATACGTTTTACAGATTGACTTCTTACTTATTCTATTGCACACGATAATACTGTTAACGGTCTATCGATACGCCGCAGTCTACACGAATACGACGTAAACATAACAAACATGAACACATAACAAAAAGTAAGATCCAATTGTTTTCGTGTCATAAATTGCAATTGGTTTTTCAAAAATTTACTTATTACTTATTCTATTTCTATTGCATAAGATTCACACAAGAAGAAACAGTTTTAACGCTCTATTGATATGCCACAGTTTGCACATACAATATAACAAAAATTAAATTCCAACCTTTTCGTATTGTGATTGTCAATTTGTTATTTAATTGTACACGGTCACTGTGTTAACGCTCTATTGATATGCCGCATTTCGTAGGCAGATAGCTCATATTATATAAGAAAAATGCGATCGCTATTCAACGCGGGAATGAGGCTAGCGTTCTTGGCACCGCGCTGCATGGGTACGGACTCCCTTTAAATTATTTAAGTTAGGCATTTGTTATAATTACTTTTAATGTTTTCATTATTGTAATTATGATATGGTGCTTCTATTTTAAAAGTGGGAGAACTATAGTTCGACCGGGGAGGTACCACCGCCGCCCTCATAATCCACCGTAAAGCATTATTTGTGCTTTGGTTGGATAGGTATGGTTGCCGGCTACACTTTGAAGCGAGGCGACCATATTTGTCCTCAAGAGTAACAACGTATCTACGTATACACTCAGATGGGATTTTAGTCGTGTTTGTAGATGTTCGTGGATATCTATGGGCTGCGACTACTTAACATCAGGCAGTTTGCATACTCGTTTGCTACTCTTCTCACAATAAAAAAAATGGTTTTAAGGTTCTCATTATGGTAATTAAGATACGGTGTTTCTATTTTAGAACACTCGATCGAATTCGCGGGCAAAGCTAGTTTCACAATGTAAATTGTATTAAATTCCTTCACTAATTTAAAACATCCCTTCCAACTATTAATAAGTAAAGTAACCGGTCCGGACGAAACTGAGACTTCAGCAAGGAAACTTCGTCCGTCTCTGTTCTCATTATTTTCTTTTGTTTAATTAATGAATCAGAATTTACGAGAAAGTGGGGGTTGTTTTAATACAACCCCGGGGCAGAGAACCGGGTTATTAAAAAAAACTGGCATTTTTCATATTTACCTACTCGATTACTTTTAATTAAAGAAATAATCCGGTAAATATTACAGTTACCTCTTTGACTGCAGCGCCCGTATAGATGTAGTCGGGATTGCAGATAGCGGCACTAAACTTGAGCTCTTTTCTCTAGACTGAGATACGCCGACAATTCACACAAATATTGTATTTTTTAACATTCTTATAACATTTACGGATACACAGACGTTGTTTCCGCCAGCAGTCTTGTAGCATCGACGTAAACACAGCGTTTTTGTTCGCCCGTAACCCATATAGATTTTTGTCCGTACAACACAGGTGTGTTGTACAACAAGTCGCAAGTACGTTACGCTGTGCATTACACAGCAATGTTGAACAGCGCAGGAAAAGTGGTAAACACGGACTTGTATCGTGGAACTATTCTTGCGTTCGGTTGCTGACTCGCTTGTATGTATGTGGAGATCATCTTTGTCTTCGAGAGGATGAACAAGTATGTGACGGACTGCAAAACAAAGGTGCAGGCCAGCTGTTAGGAAGTCGTTGCAGCCTATGGTCATTTAATAAATTCACGAAAAAAATGTTGATAATGATTTTATTTTTGTGTAAAAGATAATCTCATCTTTTTTCTTTTTTTGCAGGTAAGTGTGACGGAATGCAGAGTTGGCATGAGGCAGTGAGTTTTCGACATCAATTAAGGTTTTTTTATCGACCCCTTTCTGTACATGGATCTTCTATCAGAATATATTAGTGTATTATGGATGCCCCGGATCTATTATATTTCAAACCCGGATATAAATTTTGTAATAGGACTAATTTATTTAATTTAATTCTGTTTGAAGTTGCCTGTAGATGTCCATGGGCTTCAACGACTACAACTTCAGGTGACCTGCATGTCTGTTTGCTACTTATAATCATTACCTATTTGATACTTTTTTAATTGATATGTCATGCCAAAAGTTCGGCACTTATTTTTTTATCTGAAAAGAGTAGCAAAGGAGCATACAAACCAACTGATGTTAAGTAGTCGCAGACCATAGACATCCAAGAACAGCCACAAACACGACTGAAATCATATCTGAGCTCGAATGTAAAAACGTAGCTACTCCTGAGGTAGACTAAAACAGTCGCCTCGCTTTAAAGTGTAGCCAGCAACCGCATCTCTCGGCGGCGGCTTAGGCAGAATTTGAGGGCGGCGGTGGTACCTCCCCGGTCGAAATATAATTCTCCCACCTTTGACTTTGATTTATTTGGTATTTAAAAATATTTTTTAATTGACTATAGGTCAAGTAGACGGATCGTCTATGTTACAAACGCTCTCTTTGTTGACCATTGAGACCACGTAATCGTCCGAAATGTTTGCCCCATTCAATTCGCGCATACAACTCTTTAAGCCGCATAAAGGCGTTTAAACACCGAGCTATTTTCATTTCTAAAGGCAATTACACACACTCGAAATATGCGAGCTTCCGTCAAAAGCTTTTTTTACTCTTTGGTTTTTTTCTACACGCAACAAAAGAGGCTCTGTGGGAATTCATAAGCGGAAGTTGCGGATTTTTTTGAAATCTTTTGTGGTATATAGTTTTAATAGGATAGCGAATCTCGAATAGCCCCGCGGTTTATGTAAATTGTACAGAATCTACAAAGTTTAGGTAACACCGAACGCTGTTGGGAGTTAGTCGTTTTATATGTAAGTTAGTCGGAAACTATACCTTTCCACTTTAACCCTTTTTTGTCACGGGGGAAATCCTTTCAAAGGTACCCGGTGACGTGACAGTGATTTTGGGTTATATGGGATTTACACCTACAAAAACACCCACAGTAGTCTTCTTCTGTGCTTGTAGAGAACACGAGGATCTAAATGAACGCAACTGTTTCCATTAGAAGTGATCAACAAATATGTAATAAAAAATAGAATATCTTGCGTCACAAAAAAAAAAAAAGATTCTCTCGTCCCGACTTCAAGAATAATTAAAAAAAAAACCACTAAATCCTTCTATAACAGAGTCAAATGGCATTTATTCAAAGTTGATTCCTATCCTTTCCCTTTCCCTTTCCTTTCATTTCCTCTTTGAACATAAAAAAATACCTCTAGAGTCAGACCATCCCTAACTTCTGTTCGTCTCTACTTTCTTTCTAACCAGTCTGGGGAGCTCGGAGCCTCGGAACGGTCGAACAAAAGCGAGAACCCAAGCAAAGCTGACTCGTCGCCACGCTATTAGTGGTCCCAGTTGATTAAGTCTTAATTAGTACAGTAGTTAGCGGACATTGGTTTTACGAAGATGGCTTCTGATTACGTTTTCACAGGCATCTTCTGAGCTTACTTGTCCTATAGCTTGATAGACGCTGGCTATTTTAACGAGGGTTCCAGGTTCCATTCCGTGAAACCTTTGTATATTCAAAGTCACATCATCATCATTGCCAACGTATTTCTTCTTTCTCCCGCTCCCTCGTCTCCAAAACGACCTTTCGAGTTGGTGATAGTTTATTGACGTCCAAAAATGTATGTAAAGAATCTACTTTGATTAAAAATATTTTGATTTTAATTTTGAATCTAATACTCGCCCAGTGTTGAACACGGTTTTTGTCTTCAAATGAAAAGAATTAGGACATGCGTACTCCATTCTGGCTAACTGTGGATATGTTTTTCACAACAAACAATATTTAATGCGCTCATAATTTCGAAAAATATATATTATTATGTTTTAAATTATTTGTTGAGTTATTCTAATTTGTATATCTATCTCCTTATACGTCCATGTATATTTTTTACATAGATTAGCCTTACAAAAAGGTAGACGCGACAAATAACGGAAAGCAGTCACAGTTGTCTAGAGACTGATAGACCACAAACACTTGCAACATCATAAGAGTCGCCAATTCGTCGCCGTCTTTGAAGAAGAGCTCTCTTTGCATCTTTTTACTCGAAGGACCAAAAAAAAACATTTCTAATTATTTCACGTTTTTTTACAATGCCAATGCGTGTCTCATGAGTTACAAAGCATCGCGTGGGTTTAAACCAAAGGCCATTTCTAAGGTTAAACCTCGACTCTCCAATAACGTTACATCGTGGCGTCCCATTTGAATTCGTTCGTTACTGCTAAGCGGAAAGTTAAACTCAGCACAAATGTAAATGGCTCATTTCGCATACTATTTCTCTTTTGCTCGAGGGCCACGAGATGCAACGCCCAAAGCAAATTCGCTTTTAGCTGCAAGCCCAGCGTTAAGCTTTAAGAACATACATATTTGTTCGAGCTTATACCCAGAGCCACGAAGTTCCGCGCTTAGAGAATTCGCTATTGGTTGCAAGGCACAGACGCGGGCGTTAAAAACAAATTTGTTCGACCATGTAACCCGGGGCCACGAAATTCCACGCTCAGATAATTCGCTTGTGGTCACAAGTCTCAGCGTCGAGCGTTAAATACGTATTTGTTCGACTTTATACTTAGGGCCACTAAGTTTCACGATCGAAAAGGGAGAGAACTATAGTTCGACCGGGGAGGTACCACCACCGCCCTCATAATCCGCATTAAAGCAATACTTGTGTTTCTTTTGGAGAGGTGCGGTTGCCGGCTACACTTTGAAGCAAGGCGACCACGTTAGTCCTCAGAAGTAGCAACGTGTCTACTTTCGAGCACCGATAGGAGTTCAGTCGTATGTTGTACGTGGATGTCTATGGGCTGCGATCACTTAACATCAGGTGGTTTGCATGCTCGTTTGCTACTCTTCTCACTTAAAAAAAAAACTATATAAGTCACATGTTCTCCGTCAAAAACGTAGACGCTATAAGCGATCCATTTTAGAATTTCGTGCCCTTGTTTTCGACGCTTGTAGCGGACAAAACTCAATAGCGGAACGCGTGTTTCGTAGCCTGGGCGAGTGTTAAATGGAAACGAACTGCGGGTGAATTAATCGTTCGTGTGAGTTTTAAATTTTGCTCAACAGCTGCGTCGGCATTGTTTGAATGTTAAATCAGCTGTGCCATTTAACGTGCGCTATGAAATATTATCTTAAATGGATTATCGTATTGCCTTTTATTTAACACGCTTTCATTAGCTTGGGTTGTCTATGTACGTAATGGAATCTTTGAGCATAATTTTCACGAATTTTCAGATATCTGATTAATTTGAAACTTTGCACACGTATCAATGATCGATGACAATGCAATGATATGAAAAAGAAATGTAAAAAAAGCGTGGGGTGCACGGTATCAATAGATCACTGAAAAAGCACCCCACGTTTTTTTTCATTGCAATTTGTTTTTATTATTTATACTTTTTTTAGTTGGATTTTTTGTAAAAGCGTGTATTTTAGTTTTTTTAACTATTATTTATTTATTTTTAACTGTCGGCGCATCTTCAGTCTAGAGAAAAAAGCTCCAGTTTAGTGCCGTCTCCCGCAATCCTTACTCGGGCTTATATAGAACTTGCGTGCATCACCATTTTGGATTCCACTAACCTCAACATTAATTAAACCAAAGCGACCAACCGCACTGTTACTTACCCCGAAGTGCATTAAACAGTCCACCCCCCGCCCGCCATCAATATTAAACTACCGCCGACCACTGAAGCCCACAGGACCCTAATTTTAACTGCATACCAAATAATTAATCATTGTATGTTCGTTTAGGGAGTAAATATGTTTTAGCAGTCAATTGTGGTTTTGCGTTCCGTGTTACGAACGTTACGTATTAGCAAGAACTGATTTTCGCTCCCAACTTTATACGTTTATAATGTTACTTATTTTCTTTACCATACTTCCTTATTTTTTATTCTTACTTTCTCGTCTCTACCATTACTTCTTACTCTTGTTTTTACTTCCTTCCTTATACTTACCTCTTTATACTAATTCTTCCTTCCTAATCCTTACCTCTTTACACTTATCCTTGTATTCTTATTCTTACTTTCTCATCCTTTTTCCTATTATTGTGTAACAGTAAAATGTCTGTTTGTTTATTCATTTAGGTTTGACATAAAAACTACCCATTTTATCTACATAAAATTTTATCACACACTGCCTTTTTTATGAAAGAGTAAGAAACGGGCATGCAGGCCACCTGATGTTAAGTGAGATATAGACCAGCCCCCTTTTGTCACCGGCGGCGTCGATCAAATGTGGGTTTAGTTTGAAAAATTTTTGGCACTAGATCCCCACATGCCGAAGTCGGGCGGAACAAATATAGTTGACAATCATAAAATATAACATTAAATGGGGGTAACACGATCGTAGATAACGACGAAATGTTCCTGATAAATGACAGATATTTTTACGTAGGATTGTAGGTCAAAGGGTTAAAACCTTTAGGCTTTCGCTACTATGTCTATTTTTGTGCAAGGGATTAAGGGTGACTATCAATACGACGATCAGACGATTTCTCGACTTCGTAAATTAACAATTTCCCTATGGCGTACAAGTTTGCTGTGTATTGCGCGGAGCAACGCGCTTGCGGCTTGTACACACGTGTGTTGTACGTACAAATCTGTATGGTATACGAGCGAACAAAAGTGCTGTGTTTACGTCGGCGCTACAAGACTGAAGGCGGATATTACATCTGTGTATTCGTATATAATACAGATATACTAAAAATATAACATTTCAGTGAATTGACGGGGCATCTTCAGTCTAGAGAAATAAGCTCGAGTTTAGTGCCGCCTCCCGCAACGCTGACCCTATCTAATATATGAGCACCGCAGTCGAAGTGTTAAGTGACAATTGAATGTAAGCCGTAGTAAAAAGGTTGTTCTTTTTGTTGGTAAGGGGATTAAAATTTTCAAACGAGGGCACCGTTTAGCCTCCAGAGAGACTGATGCTTGTATCTTGTGATGGGTTTAAGTGTATCTTCGTTAAGCTGAAATGTTGTTTTTTCGTGGATTAAGGCAGGCTACAGAATAAACGATTAATGTAACTTAAAAAAGAAATGGTATTTTTGCCACGCTTTATATTAAAATATGACTATAGTTCGACCACTGATGTTAAGTAGTCGCAGCCCATGGACGTATGGCGACTTTCTGCAATTCGACAAGAGATGGGGCCACACGATCCTGAATCACGCTATCGAAGTTATCTAAATATCTTGCATATATACAAACTCGGAAAGGAGACTACCGGAGCACGGCCGCTCCCCAGGCACAACAACTCGCTTGGAGGGAAGTCTCCCTTTGCCAAAGACATCCATGTACAACCACAAACACGACCGAAATCCTATCTGAGCTCGAACGTAGACTCGTTGCTACTCCTGAGGACTAAGATGGTCGCCTCGCTTCAAAGCGTAGCCGGCAACCGCACTTCTCCAACCGAAACACAAAAAATCCTTTACGGCGCATTATGAGGGCGGCGGTGATATCTCCCCGGTCGAACTATACTTCGCCCACCTTTAAAATTTTAACCAGTACGATTTCGAGACTAAATTTGAATTTTATTTTAATTAATCTCGATTAAAAATCGGAATGTCAGCAGCCAGCTTTAATGTTTGTTCAGCTATTCTGATTCGCCTACGGACTAAGGGTTATCCACTACTGCGGAGCGGCGTAAAATTTAGTGCAAAACGTCGAGATTTTCGTATCTTTTTGCATCGTTCAGTTTACTCTGATCTCTATTTTAGAATTCGAATTTTAAATTTACTACAGAATTTCATTTTTTGTTAACCTGAGCGACATTTTGACGTTTCTATATTTAAACGATGGTACTGGCAAGTATATACATAAAAAAGTACACAAAAACCTAGGCTCTATTTTTTCAAATTGCTATGACATATCAAGACTAATTTTAGTTATATATTTGGTGAAAACTAGGGGAAATTCACCCGGAATGTGTTCTAATGTAGCGAAAGGTCATGCAGGCCACTTGACGTTAAGTATTCGCTGCAGCCCATGTACATCTGCATATAACCTCGAACAGGACTGAAATACAACTCGAGGCTTTACGTAGTTTCATTTTCATTACTATATAACAGGTACTCATGATCAACGTTTTTTGATTACCGATTTTTCGAACTAGTTGTCTGGCCCGTGGTCACGGCTGAACCACTGTTTAGACGTGTCCACGAGGCAATTAAAGAACGTTAATTGAGTACCCGTTATATAGTAAAATTTATAAATTCCGCGATAATATTAGTTTTAAGTCTTATGTACGTAGTTATGTCACTACTGTTGAGAACTAAAATGGTCACCTTGCTTGTTAGTGTAGCCGGCAACCGCACCTCTACAACCGACACACGAGTGCTTCACGCCGGATTATGAAGACCGCGATGGTACCTCCACGCTAAAACTATAGCCCCACCTTCCAATTCTCTTTATAAAAATGTAGTAATACCACGCGCGCTATCTGATGTCGGTCGGATATTTAAGTCAAAACGATAATTTTGTTAAAAACACATATTTAACAGACCCTCAGTAAGTCCTCTTTTTGTTTTAGGATTAATCCGTCGCCGTTTATTTAATCAGGCTCGCCGCAAACGGTCCTCGAGTCACTGTTTATTTTCGAGCGTTTATAAATCGCACGTTTATTCCGAACCTAATAAAATATGATTATGTAGATGAGGGACATGAGTAGATGGCTTTAATTACTTTATCTCAATTCCAAAGCAGTAATAGTCTTGTGGTTAAGAAACCGACTTCTCAGAGGGGTTACGGGGTTCGGACACTTGACCTTTCAATTTTCAAATTTATGTGCGTGTTAATTGACCATATGCTTTTTAACACGTTTTTATTAGCTTAGGTTGGTTTGTTGCTTTTTTAGTGATCTATTGCTACCATGCACCCCACGCTTTTTTAGATTGTAACTTTTTTCTTATTTATACTTTTTTAGTTGTTTTTTTTATATAAAAATGTGTTTTTTAGTTTTTTTTTTTTAACTAATATTTATTTCATTTTATTATGTACCGGCTACTAGAAATTAACGATTTTTGATTGATTATAAAATGTAAAAAAATCCGTGATGATATGGGTTTAAAATCGTTGACTATATGCTTTAACGCTGAAGGGAATATCATGAGAAAACCTGCATACCCTTCATCTATAAAGTGGTCAAAGGTGTGAAGTCTACCAACTGGCTATTGACCAGCGAGGTGGACTAATGACCTTCTCTGTTCATTCTGAAAGGAAACCTGCAATGGTAGGGATTTGAACCCTGATGCCTCAGTAAGCGCGCCCGGAATGTTAACACTAGTTTATTTCCACTTTTTAAGTACCTCCATATATGTTCTTTCAGAAGCACATTCATTATCATCATCTCATCATCATCATCTAAGCCTTTTGACGTCCACTGCTGGACGTAGACCTCTCCATAGATCTTCTACGCAACCGATCTTGTACGTCCCGCGTCCAACGAACTCTTTATGGGGTCGTCCTTCTAGTGGGGGGCCGTTGTCCAAAAGCATATTATTTGGAAAAAAAAAAACAATTTATGCCTTAGATTTGAATCCTAAACTCCAGATAAACAGACCGTGCGTAACCATTCGACTATTATTATGATATAACATCGACATAACGTCAACAATTTGCGGTAACGTTAACTAACGATCAAAGCTGGAACCGTTCGAGTTCTGACGCTGTTAAAATAAAACAACCCAGTTTGTACTTAGTTTCTGCTAGAGATTGACCAATAGAATGTATCGTACTCAACGTTTTTACGGATCGTTATCCGGATCCGGATCTAGCAGAAAAGACCTACATACTGGTTCCGGATCCACTGTACTTCATTGTTCGGCTTTACTACCATATCTAAAGGAGTCGAGTGCAAAAACCAGGTGGTATCCACGATTCGATTAAGGTTAAGAACCAGGATTCGTTCGCCACGCTCATTTCAAGCGTATAAATATGTAATTAACTAGTAACCACTTCATTTGCGCATGAGACGATCATTCAATTTTTAGGAGTTGCAAAGTTGTGATCGACGTCAAGTGATACACGATTTTTAACTAATATCATCGCGGAATTTATACCTTTTACTATATAACGGGTACTCTCGATTAACGCGTTTAATTGCCGATATTTTGAATGAGTTGCATGGCTCGTGATCACGGCTAAACTGCGATGGCGGGGGCAAACTGTTAATAGCTTACGTGAGTGGTTATGTGAGTACCCGTTATATGATAAAATGTTCAAGTACCTTTTACCCAGCACTAAAGATTAGGTGGAGTGTGCTTTCGTTTGCTACTTCCATTTTATAAAAACACAGGATCGATTTCATGTTGCAGATACATCCGTCGGATTCGGTCCGATCGGTCCTGTCGGAGCCGTATTCGGTCCGGCTCCGCGGTGGATCCGAACAAAACGTCACAACTAGTTACGTTATTCCGCGACTTGCGTCAATTTAGGACTGACATTTACAACGCTAGTACATCATCCCGGATTAACGTGTACTAGGAAAAGCGTCAACGCATTTGCATAATTTGCAACAACACGTCAGTGCGACAGGATTGACGGTGTCCCACGTTACATAAATATGACGAAGAACACGCATCTTTGATATTTATTTGACATTAACTGGAACGATATTCTATTCGACGTCAATTTGATGCTCGCGTGCGTTAACACGTGAATTTATACCTCTCTAAATACGATAAAACTGCTCGTGAGTATTTAACTTAAGTATTTAAGTGAATAAAATCGCCGTAAGACCATTATAATGTATTGTGGCATCTAGGAGAGCGAGTGAAATCGCATGCAAAAACTATTTAGACATTTGTTTTTTATGTATGAAGAGTAGCAAACAAGGATGCAAACCACCTGATGTTAACTAGTCGCAGCCCATAGACAGCCACGTACAACCACAAACAGGACCGAAAACCTATTTGAGTTCGAACGTAGATACGTTGTTACTCCTGAGGACTGAAATGGTCGCCTCGCCTCAAAGTGTAGCCGGCAACCGCATCTGTCCAACTGAAACACAAGTATCAGTTGGAGAGAACAACGCTGAAGTAGTGCTTTACGGCGGATTTACAAGGGCGGCGGTGGTACTTCCTCGGTCGAACTGTAGTTCTCCCACTTTTAACACCACCTTTAACTACTTAAGTGAATAAAACAGCCGCATGATCTATTATAATGTACAGTAGCATCTGGGAGAGCGAGCAAAACCGCGTGCATAAACCATTAAGACACACGTACAAATTTTACGATATTCCTCACGCCATTCATGAAATTTGACAATTTTATAAGCAATTACAATGAAGGTCGCATCTGTGCAAGTATAAAGTTATTCACGCTGATCACGCTGAATGTGACACATTCGCCGCGGCACATCAAATATTTATAAATGTGTCTTCGGAGATGTCGGTGCGCATTAGGGTTGTCGCTGTTCACTTATTTAAACTAACTAACTAACTAAACTACTAACTACTACTACTACTAACTAACTAACTAATTAACTAAAAACCGATATATTTAAAATTAAATATAAATATTTAATTTTAAACGAAGTCGCGGGCAGGAGCTGGTAAACAAATAAAACGTCAATTTTGTTTTGTTGTTGTTGTTGTTTGTATGTAGTAACAAAAACTAAAAACCGATATGTTTAAAATTAAATATTTATATTTAAAACAACTTGAGTTTTGTGATTTTTTAAGATTGTCTATCGGCATAAGAATGTATTCCCGTAACTTTTAAACTAACATAACATTGACATTATCACGCAAAAAAACAATAAACGAAATAAATAAACTTTCTGACTACCATTTTTTGCGTTGTATTACATTAATAAAGGTCCCTAATAAAAGTTTTTCCCATATATGTATATTCCATCTGCAGACAACGATCAGTTGCAATTTTATTGCTTTTTATTTTGATTGGTGTATAAATAAAAAAGTTACTTAAATTTAAAACTTTCGGACAAAATACATTACAACTGATAGAAAATTCGGAAAAATCTTATAATTGAAGCCGACTTGCGCGAACGCACGAAGTTCCTGTCGGCAGTTAGTACATAAAATATTTGTGAGAAATAAGTATTCTGATCAAATCAAATCAAATCAAAATATTTTTATTCACAGTATATTCTTCACAGAACTCTTTTTGAACGTCATTTTTGAACGGATGTGACAACCCTAACCGGCTACTATATTTACATCGCTCTACGTGACTTGTTGGCGAGACTTAACACATGTTTGGACGTAACTACTAACAAATTGTTGCGTTTTTGACACGACTTATAGTTTCTCTTTCACCTTTTCGAATATATTTACGCTGTTTTTCGCGTCTTGACTAATTTTTGTGACTAAGAAAACGAATGTTCCCCGTTCTTGCCAATTTTAAAGGTGATTGAACCTTTCGTGATTCTGAAGGTACCCCATATTTGTAACTCACAGCTTTGGTTGTAGTTTGAAGGGTGTAATCGACATGAAAGGTTCCATCGCTACCGATGAAAGGTGAAATTGGCTGAAATTAGTTTAATGGTGGGAGAACTATAGTTTGACCGGGGAAATACCACCGCCGTCCTCGTAATCTGCTGTAAAGCATTACTCGTTTTTCGGTTGGAGAGG
>DWON01006070.1:0-14238 GCA_018251015.1 Phocides pigmalion okeechobee
ATATCGCTACTTCAAAACAAAAGGGCCACAACGTGAATAGACCAAATTTTACAGGAGAGCCATTTAAAGTTTTCAAAATCAGTTCTTGTATGATTGCTCTGTAATTTTAAAACTGATAAATAGGTGTTATACACTGTTAGAAAGATATTTTCATTCTGCTTTTAATGGTTGATTCGGATATGTGAGCGACAAAATTTTAAATTTTACAATAAAAGGATTTTGAATATGTTTGATTTGTGACCCTTTTGTTTTAAAGTAGCGATATATTTATTGCTAGAAAATTTATAGGAAAACAATTATTTATTTTCGTGACACCATAAACACTAATTACGTCATAAGGAAACTCAACTATGATTGATAGTTGAGTCAACATATTGGAAGGTAAAGTTTCCACGATTCAGTTCACCGAATTGACCGCCTAAGGTTAGAAACATAGACGAACTAATAAAATAGATTGCATTTCGTATATACTAGGGTTGTCACAATAAACTGTCAAAAACAGAATTATAAACTAGGGTTGTCACAATAAACATTCAAAAACATAATTAGAAATTAAGGTTGTAACAATAATCTTTCAAAAACAGAATTCGAAACTAGGGTTGGCACAATAAAGTTACAAAAACAAATTGAAAATAAACTAAAACCATCATCATCATTAACATTACAATTAAATTTAAATCTTTTATTTAATTACAATACACGTGCTCTTAACAAATCTCAAAGTTACAATGTAGAACCGGTTTATCGCCATGTTTTATCTATAAATATTATAAAACAAAGTCCTTCGTCGCGTATATCTGTCTGTCTGTTCGTGATAAACTAAAGTACTGGACGGATTTTCTAACAGTTTTCAACAACAGGTAGAGTGATTCTTGAGGAAGGTTTTGTTGCATAATAAGTTAAGTTTTTTTAGAAACGCGAGAAATTAAAAAGTTACATCCAATATAGTAATTCAGTCGTTGTTGGAAATAAATATTTGTAAAGGTTACTTTTTGCAACTAGGTAATGACTGGATGCACGCACGAAAGAAAAATAATATAAGTAAATATAAACTCTATTACCAGAGCGGAGCTGGGCCGGGTCGCTAGTATTATATGTAATTGCGTATCAGACAACGTATATTTCATTTCACTATGACAGACACTCACGATTAACGATTTTTTATTGTCTATATTTCGAATCAGTTGATGGCTCGTGGTCACACGTCTAAACTGCGGTGGCGGATGAAAATGTTAACAGGTGCTAGTAGATAATCTATCTACAGTGCAGGTAGATCAATCTACATATGTACCCTGCGCCTTCTTCTACTTTTTTGGAGTCCATATCACGTATATCTCGTAGGAGTCTATTTGGTTATTTCATCAATGGTTAGCAAATACTAATTGACTCAGGAAAGTCCTGAATTTTCCTCATTTCGAATTCCTTATGTTTTAAACGTAATGTTAATAATAAACAAAGTATAACAAACAAGACCACAGCAAATTGAATTAAATATATTACAAAGAAAGATTTATCACAGAAATTAAACGCTTCTAAGACAATTTACAAAAAAAGATTTTAAAATTATCGAAAAAAAAACGAATACACAAGAATACGATAACGCTAAAATTACAAAGAAAAACAATTTTTTGTCATTGGTACAAAAAATTAAAAAAATTGTTTAATTGTATTAATACTAATACTGTTTATTTTTTGTAAAAGTAATAAATTAAAAATAGATCTGTTAAAGAAATCAAGTAATTAACCATAGTTCTTAACCTAAACTAGTGCTGTTAGCCTATAACCTATATGTGGATATCCATGGGCTACAGCGACCACTCAACAGTCAGTGGCCTGCAAGCTCGTTTGCTATTCTTTACACATAAATAAAGATTAACACTAACCTTTGCTTTAATTCACCCGAAAAAGTGTTTAATTAATCACAGTAAATTATTAAGTAATTTTATTATTTTTAATTACCTTACTTTAATTACGTTACTTCTTACTTTCAGAACTACACAATTTTATACCTTATTATTATTAGTTATTACTATGTTTTTACGAAAACTAATTTAATAATGTCAAATAGAACTAATAATTAACGAATACTCAAATTAATTATTTTAATGACACTATTAAATTTTCTTTAAAAAAATTATTTCAAAATTTTCTTCATTAAGTAAGCGCGCGTATTGCAAAATATATAAAATAATTGACAAAAATATAAAACCACATTAATACTAAACAAGAGGATTTTGTTAATTAAAATGCAAAAGATGTTCATTAATTACTTTGCTTTTTATTCATTCGATAGTCCGTGATATAAAATTAAATATTAGAAGAGTAGCAAACGAGGGTGCGATCCAGCTGATGTTAAGTACCCGCAGCCCATAGACATCCACGTGTAACCACAAACACAACCAAAATCCTATCTGAGGTCGAACGTAGATACGTTGCTACTCCTGAGGACTAAGATGGTCGCCTCGCTTCAAAGTGTTGCCGGCAACCACACATCTCCAACGGAAAAATAAGTAATGCTTTACGGCGAATTATGTGTGTGTGGTATCTCACCGATCGAACTGTAGCTCTCCCACCTTTTTAAATACTGCTGTAAGAGTAATCTTAAATTCTTTCAAAAAATAATAAACACCTTGAAAATTACTTTAAAAGCTACAAAGCTTTCCCCTGACATATTTTACATTCTTGCATAAAGTCGGCTAAATCCCTATAGACCTAAAACCTCGAAGGGACGGTGAAATCAAACGTGTTAATAGACGCATCGGACATCCCACGCCGCACATGTTTCGTGCCGCGCTAGTCGGCGCGTGTCATACTGTCTTGCGGACGGATTTACACGGTTTTCATCCAACACCGTTGCACAGAAATATTCGTAAAATCCGCACTGTTGACAAACAGATTACCAGTCTGTCGGCTCTGTTTTTTCATGTAATACCGTTGCGAATTTGCAAAAAATATTTTCGGGTCAATTGCAGATTGTATTTTTTGTGATTGAAGTGTAAACTATCATTTAAAATAACAACTTGGTAGTTCCAGTATAGTTAGACACTATTAGTTACTGTATACATACTTCCACTTATAAATAGTAACGTGGTAATAATTTGAGTGGTGATGTACCACCTACACCACATTCTAGTTTGACAAGAATCTTGCTTTTCGGTAGAAACGACTGATGATCTACCAACGAGGCGACGATCCTAGTCTCGAGGATGACTTAGATGGTCTAATCGATATCTGTAGCCAACTCCAGAAAGAATAAGTCTCACTTGATGCCGGTCACAGACGCGTTACTTCTCATAAGGACTAAGATAATTTAGTCCTACAAAAGACTAAGATTGTCGCTTCTATAAATGTAGGTGATACCACAATGTTAGTTCTATGAAAGACTAAGATTGTCCCCTCGCTTGTAATTGAAGTAAGGCGGTTTATGAAGGCCTTGCCTTATGACGAACTGTTTTATACATACAAATTATCCTACGAAAGCTTCCTACTACTAACGAAAAGGCAGAAGAGCTTGAAGGAAAGCAATTACTGTCGCCTGGAAAATTACAACCAGAGTCGCATCGCCAACTTTATAAACAGTTTCTCTTCAGTTGCCAAATATGTTATAAACAGTTCCTCGTCCATACTAATGTTAATAAAACAGGCAAATCAATCCACAGAGAAAGCAATTACTTTTAAAACATATCGCTATTCAAAATAGCTCTTACGCCGTCATTACAAGCAACACATTCATATCAAACGGGCTAGTGTAAACAAAAAAATCAATTCGAATCTCGTCTCGAAAGCGTCGCGTCACATCGATTCCGCACTCCATTTCATTTGGGAATAACAAAAGATCCTAAAATTTCAATAAAGAGGGCTCAATCCCACCAAAATTAATAATTGCACGCACACATACGCACACACACACGCGAGCCATGTGTGGACGCACACAAGCGTGATTTATTGTAAACGCGTTATCTGTGTGATGGTACACCCTTCCAGTTTTTCGCCTAGGTCCTGTCTAGGTTCGTAACGAGTCTAGGGTGCGCCTAGATAAATGTACCGTCCGCATAATAGGTAAGGGCAAATGAATATTTATCGAAAAGGTGGTTTATTATTTTTATTGAGGATACATAACTTATTTTTAAAAGAAATATTTCTTAATTTAAACATAAATTTTTCTAGATATAGTTAGAGCTATAGTTCGACCGGGGGGGTACCTCCGTCATTCTCAAAATCTATACTATCTATATTTCGGTATCGTATCTATATTTCGGTTGGAGAAATTTGGTTACCGGCTACATTGAAGCGAGGTGACCACAAATTGCTGTTTCGTTCAGGCTGTCAAAATGTGTATCAGTCTGGTATATTTGTGGCTTATTATCAAAGAGGATTTGCTATCCTAAAGTCTACATTTTAAATGGGAATACGTAAAACAAAAAGAAACACTAAATCGCTGTTCCAATCAGACTATCAAAATCTGTATCAATTGAAATCAAACAGAAAATAAAGAAATGAGTTTGCGTCTCACCATTACAAAAGGCTTAGCTCAAATACAATCTCATTGTCTATATTTGAAATGAGAATAAGTCAAGTGAAAAACAAGACTACACACTAAATTACACTGGAATTGTCAAAATGTGTGTCGATTGTAATCAAACACAATTATCGCATTGTGTGAATAAATGGATCACTCATCTCAGATAATTTAGATAATTCCATCTCTGTCATAGAAGGTATTAATAGAGACGTTTTCTTTTGAATTTCAGTCATTAGTTTGCTTATAAGTCAGTTGTTGAATTGGAGCTATTTTTTATTTTCAATCTGATTACTATGTAGAGTGCGTTGATTCCCATCTTAATAATGAATTATTTTTTGCTTTCCTTTCTGTTTGTGTCTAGGTGATTCTAAATAGAAAAAGTATTGTTGAATCTATCCACAATTACACACATGTTATTGACGTACTCTGATTTTTAATTTCCAAATATACATATGAATTATAGATGTAGACAATTATGAACAAATGCACAGCCAAACTTTTTTAGTGCCTTGTTCCAATTAAGAAATAAATTGAAATAGTATTAATAAATTTTTCCTCACCAACTGCATAAATATTTTCGATATAAATATAGTAATGTTTCGTAAACACAAACAAAAAATTGTAATGATATAAAATTTATGATTAACAAAAAATAATAATTAAAATATCAATACATAATACATATATTATTTTTGATTATAGTGAAATGCAATATCTTAAAAGCTATAAAAGCCTAACCTAAACCGTCTACCGGGAGTCCGTGCCCATGCAGCGGTGCCAAGCATGCTGCTCGCATTCCTGCGCTGAATATCGCAATTCTCTGTGCTTATACGAACCAGCCCTCTTATCACTAGTAAGCACGTCAAACGTGAGATTAATTTTAATTAATATTAACCACTTCAAATTGGTTTTAAACGTAAAAAAACGAAACAGATGTAATTACGTTCTATCCGAGTAATTATAAAGCGAGTTATTTTCCCCACAGAAGAAAACTTATAACTAATGGCTGAATGAGGGAAGACCGAGGAATGCTAAGACGTAGTTTTAACGAGAAAACCACCGGATTGGTCCAACATGGCCAGTGTTATAACGACACAAATGGATTTAAAAACATATTAACCTTTACATTTCAAAGGTGGGAGAACTATAGTTCGACCGGGGAGGTGCCACCGCCGCCCTCATAAAGCATTACTTGTGTTTCCGTTGGAGAGGTGCGGTTGCCGGCTACACTTTGAAGCGAGGCGACTATCTTAGTCCTCAGGAGTAGCAATGCGTAGAATAAGCAGAGGTGGTAGAGGTGGCGGCTGATCTTTTTACTGCACGTGGGTCGCTACCGTTGCTTCACCCATCCTCTCCTGAGAAGCATTTTACTGTCTAAAAGGAAGTTGATTATATTAAATCTGTTGCTGTCCTGGTCTTTTAATAAAACAATGTAATTCTGTAATCGATTGAAACTTATAGAAGTAATCTTAATTTTGGATCCTACGTATTACATAATAAAAATATAAACATATAAATTAATTGCTTATATAGAGTATTTTTTAAAGTTGTTATAGCGACAAAATAAAATTATAATAAAAAATTTATTAATGTATTAAAAATCATATTTCACATATAAATGACGTCATAAACGTGTTGATGACCTACAAGATAAATTTACAATTTGTCGTGTAAAATATAGGAAGAAATAAACCCATTTTACAAACGTAATCTTATTTATACGTTATTAAAAAAATGTCAAAGCATAGCTTTAATATTAGCACATAAGTAATTGACCACATGTCAGTAAATAAGACAAAGCCGACACGTTTTATTGACAATCGAGTGTTGCTAACTTCATAATGAAACTAACTTCACTATGTGTTACACCGGCGCGCGCAACTTCCGTTAAAATCGTTTAATCGTTCCGTCAAAAATACGCTATTTTTTACATCGCGTAATGATATTAATAATTTGAAACCTTTACAAAAATGATTATCTCAATTCAACAACCAAGGAAAAAAAACTAAAAATGATAATAAAAATATTAGTATCCATCATAATTTGATTTTTATGATATTTAATTATTTCAACCAAAAACAACTACGAGGATACAGTTTCAGTTCAAAATCCGCACCTAAAATAAATATTATACTAAAACAATAAAAACGATCACTTAGTCCTAATATAAACCCTTTAAACCCAAAAATCAAAATCTAGTACCAAATAAAATGTTGAACAAACTCGAAAAAAAAAAACAAAAAAATCATAAAATAATTACCTCTCATAATGATAAATCGACTTCTTTTGCGACCAGTACCAAAACCGAACCCTCTCTACCAACGATTTGTTTTAGAGGTCATCGCCCTCTCCCCATCCCCCTCTAACGCCGTACGCACATCTGCCCTCTCGTTCCCACACGGATGGGGAAACGCCTACGAAAAGGAAGGTCTTTGATTTTTTTTCTGAAACAACCGGAAGTTGATTATTTGAAGACATTTTGACTCGATATAATAATCCTGTTTTAATGAAATAACCGCGGAGGAACGTGGATAGTGTTTTTAAAACCATTGTTTTTTATTTCTGGCTGCGACATTTTTTAAACTTTAATGGTTTTAGGGTTCCGTATTCACGGCTATAAAACCAGTATCAATGCATCTACTGGCTAGAGAGGACATAAAGTACGACACGAATTAAGTCTCTTAATAACTTGTTCACTAATCGGTGGCAGACTTCGCCCGGGGAGGTACTACTGCTAAAAGTAGCATCATCATGAGGAAAGATGCATGTTGGATTTTAAGGACAACGAAGGTTTTTCCGCGGTCGAATTGTACTAAAACAACATCGATATACTCTTTATTTGAAACATAGATATGTTTTGAAAACCGAAATACAGATATATAGTAAACACATGAAAACTTTATTAGCTGTGGTAGTAACTGAGTAATGAAAAGTCCACTGCATATAAACTTGTAGGGAATCGTAAATTTTAATAATTGTATTTAATCACTTTTGTATTTAAATCTATTGCACCCTAAATTAACAAAATTGTGACATTTTTTGGTACATCAATATAATTGTGAACTTTTATGGTAATTGTTGACAGTAAGTTATTATTTATGGTAAATGAATTAAAAAAAAAAATACCAAAATTTGATGAGATTTTTCAAAATTACGTGTATATTAGAAATTAATTATCACTTAGTTTAGAGACAAAGGTAATGGACGTCAGGAAACTGGTTTGAAAGTTCTGCATCATATTTTTCAAATAAATTTGAGCGTTCTCCATCTGAGAGGGACCCGTGGGTCATAGTGGCACAATAAAGAGGTGTCAATGGTGTAATTTTTGATATATGAAATATTTGGAATACCTTACCCTACGGAACCTTTCCATGCCTGGTCCGATACGTACTTGGCAACCTTTTGAAAAGGATAGTAAAGAACGTTTAGTGTGTCAGCGTGATGTTTGTTTCAGTGACAAACACTTAGCGTTATCCAAACTGAAGTTTTTTTGAAATTCAGCTTTTATAAATTTTACTTTTTACTCGTCTTATACAATCTATGATGGATACAAATTGTAATTATTATATATATAATTGTATAAACGTGGCAGAACTATAGTTCGACCGGGGAAGTACCACCGCCACCCTTATAATCCGCCGTAAAGCGTTACTTGTTTCGGTTGGAGAGGTGCGGTTGCCGGCTACACTTGAAGCGAGACCATCTTAGTTCTTAGGAGTGGCAACGTATCCACGTTCGAGGTTAGGTAGGATTTCGGTCGTGTTTGTGGTTGTACGTGGATGTCTATGGGCTGCGACTACTCAACATCACTTGGTTTGCATGCTCGTTTCCCACTCTTATGTCAAAAAAATCTCCCATTTTTTCTTTTCGTTCATCTTTTTTTCGTTAATCTGTGTGGATACACAGAAAAAAACGATCACCCGATCGTTTTTACGCCTATGCCTGGAAATTATGAAATTAGTAATTAGTGATTCTTAATTAGTGATTAGACATAAGTTTAATTACTAATTTAATAATAAAACCTACTGGTGTAAATCCCAAAATAATAAATGAAGGTACTGAATAATAGTAGGTACTTGGCACATTTGCAAACAATGTTTAAACATGTTTATACTGCGTAGTTGCTTGAAAGTTCTTAATTTATATAACGAAAGGAGAAATGGTAGAGCGCTATTTTGGTAATGAGGGAACACATTCAATTGTTGTCAATAATTGATAGTTTTACTTTAAATATTCTATCAATATTTGATTATTGCGTCTGTAAAATTAACAAAACGTTGATGTGGCTACCTGAAAAATGAACGACCGTATGTATATTTTTAAGAACTAATTTTAACGATCTGTTAGTATAGCATCATAATCTTAACGGCGTAAAATGTATTTTTCTTGCCGCCGCATGTCCAAAAAACTCTAAAACACATCTTTTCTATCTTTAAATCATAACAATAAAAATATCATTTATAAAATAGTTTATAATATTTACAAAATCAATCAAAATTAAACGTTACAAATAAATCAAATAAGACAATTAGCTGAGAGTATATCCCAAACACACACACATACACACGCACACACGCACACACGCGTAGTCGTAAAAATAAACTCCAAAATTCATTTAAACCGAACGAAGCAAACCCTTGTTTCATTTCTGAGTAAAAAAAAATATAAAGTAATTCTTAATTACATCCTGCAGAGCATTGGGTTGTATGCCGCGACCCTTGCCTTCCGTTGCGAATAAAGGAAAAAACAAGATATGTATAATAAATACACATAGATCTCTCTGTCCATACTGCTTCCTTATTAGGGTTAAATGCAGCCCTAAAACTGAGCTAAAGGGTGTACATCTGATAATGTTTTCAACGTTTTAAAACTTTATTTTGTGCTCGCTTAATTTTTTTGAGAATTGGCTTTGGGTTTATGGTTTAATAAGTAGTGAGACTACAGGGGAGGTACCAACATAACATCAATTTTTTAAGCTTCTCGTTAAAGATATACATATGTTATGATCTTGTTGGAAAAAATGGTTGGAAAAATGTAGTTGCTGGCTACATTTACAACTAGAACGACATCAGTTGTCAGGAGTAGCAACGCAACTATAAAATCTCAGATTATTTTAGAAACATGCAGGCCGTTTGTTATTAAAAGGTATCCGTAGTCATCCACGCTGCCTGATGTCGTGCGTAGATGAGTTGCTGGTTCTAAGATATGAGATGGTTGCCTCGTTTTAAGTGTAGCTAGCAACCGCACTTCTTTAACCGGAAGATAAGAATTGCCTTACGCTGGATTATAAGGCCAGCGATGGCACCTCCCCGGTCGATTGCCGATATTTCGAATCAGCATGGCTCGTGGCCAAAATCGTAAAAAAAATGTTTTTTTATTTTATTACATGTAGAGTTATAGATTATTTTAATACGAAAAGAGTAGCAAACGAGCGTGCAGGCCACCTGATGTTAAGTCGCTGCAGACCATCCACCCACATACAACCTCAAACAGGACTCAAGCCTGACGTAGATGTGTCGTCACTCTGGATTCGATCAAGTATGAGATTGACCTATGGAGATCTATGGAGAACTTTCACCCTTAAAATATTTCCCTTCACCTTTAAAATAATTACATAATTTTAACTAATATCATCACGGAATTTACACATTAGTATGTACCGGGTACTCAATATTAACGATTTTTGATTTTTGATTGCTGATATTTAGGACTAGTTGCTTGGCTCGTGGTCACGGCGAAACTGCGGTGGCGGGGGAAATTGTTGACAGGTGCTAGTGGTAGATTAATCGATCTACCCTACGTCTAGTTCGTTTTCATTTTTGTGTTCCACATACGACTAACCATACTAATTGTATCTTTACGCACTGAACTTTCCACTATTTGTGACTTAGTTAATTAGTTCGTTTTTGTAAAACTAAAAAAAATATATTTTTATGTGAGAAAAGCAGCAAACGAGCATGCAAACCATCTGATGTTAAGTAATCGCAGCCCAAAGATATCCACGTACAACCACACGACCGAAATCCTATCTGAGCTTGAACGCAGATACCTCGCAGTCACCTCGCTTCAAAGTGTAGTCGGCAATCGCACCTCTCCAACCGAAACACAAGCAATGCTTTACCGCGGATTATAAGGGCGGCGGTGGCACCTCCCCAGTCGAATTATAGTTCTCCCACCTTCATTATAATTTGTAATACGGACATAATTAGTAATCAAAGGTTCATCGGATTCGAACTCGGGCTACCCGGTAAGTTCTTACTACTTAGTTGTCACTGTGCGTAAATAATTATAACGAATTAATGAGTGTGCGTATTTACGCAAGTGTGCGTCACGTCTTTGGGAATCCAAGTATCAAATTGGAATGAATGACGGCGGGTCACTGACCTATGCCAATGCGTTTTCAAATTTACCCTCTTTTTTACTTTTTTAATTTAACACCGCGAAGCCTTACGATGAATGCCACAATCATTTGAAGTGGTTTATGTATGTATATGTATGATTTTAAACTAATATCATCACAGAATGTATAGTTTACTACGTAACGGGTACTCACGATTAATGATTTTTGATTGCCAGTTGCATGGCTCGTGGTCACGGTTAAATTGACCGTGTCGTGGCCGTGACCACGAGCCTTGCATCTCAATCGATATATCGGCAATCAAACATGTTAGTGTATAGTGTAACTGGTTCGAAATATCGGCAATCAAAAATCAAAAGTGTACTGAGTTTCTACCATCTTATCTATCTCTAGTATTTTTTTGATTTTCAGTTTTTTTTTTTAATATCAGGTATGGTTAAGTTTTCCCTTTAATTTTTGTATTAATAGACTGACCTATAGGAGTTTCAGTACAAAAGTCACGAATATTTTCTTTCTTAGTCACGTTATAACGTAAAGTTTACCTATATTTATTAACTTATAGATGCCCTAGTAATGAAATAACTTATAAAAAACAAAGTTGAAAAAAACAAAACACAACATATTTTCTAAAGCGTTATTCGCTTTGTAACAAAATGTTCATTATGCTACTTAAGTGGTAGCCTTTCCACAGTCGAACTTGCATTCGAAATTGATCCTTATGTATATGGAATACGAGCTACAGTCGTGTGTAAATACGAAAAGTTATAAATCATACGGTGGCCATGTTACCTCAAACATTCTTATGTTAATCCCGCCCTTTTATCAAATGGCGCCTAAACAACAATTGAATTTAGAACGCGAAAGAAAAAAAGAAAGAAATGCGCGAGCGTTATGTAAGAAATTCAAATATGGAACACAAAAAGGGAACCGGATTTTTTGCGTCTAATTTGAATGGAATGATATGGTTTTATTCTTATTTTGAATATAAACAATGAATGAGTTAGCGTTGGGTTTTGCATCAATAAGCTTTTCTGCCTAATGTTGCATTAAATTTGTGTCTAAGATCAATTACTTACTATTTATGAATATTTCATTGATATAGTTAGGCGGTCTCGTACCTTCCTGTGCCCCTCTCCTGGTGACATGTCGTGAGATTTGGCTTAACCCCCTCCTTCCATAATCACATGAAGAAATATATTTTTATCAATTTAATATATTACGTTGTTTCTTAGAGGAAATAAAAAACGTTACAATTCTCGACATTCCCCTGTCCTTTACACGGGATTGACTGAGATTCGGTTCAACCTCTTCCCACCTGAAAACCCCTGATGTGAAACCTTATTATGACCACTTTCCATCTAAAAACCCTCCCATCATTTACAAACACCCCCTTTATTGGTAAGATTCTGGCTACCTAAATGAATCCTAATTGTTTGTGTGTGTGTGTGTGTGTTTGCAGCCGCTGTGGAAGTGCAACCAGTTGGCAGCGACGCCCACGCCAGTGGCGCGGCCGCCGCCGGTCATCAACGCGGAGCCCGCTATGATGATGTTCAGCACCGCGCATCCAGGTACGACATCGTCAAAACATTGATGGGTGACCATCGGTGGTTTAACCTGAAATTGCTGAGTAGCAATGAAGCAGCATGTAGACCACCTGATGTTAAGTAGTCGCAGTCCATAGACATCCACATACAGCGACAAACACGATTGAAATCCCATCTAAGCTCGACCGAAACACGGCTAATGCTTCACAGCGGATTATGAAAGCGGCGGTGGTACCCTCCCGTCGAACTAGTTCTCCCACCTTTCAAATTCAAACTGAAGTTTAAATATTTTATTTAATTAAAAAGTATTTACGTATACTTTATAAATATCAAAGGTACAATATAATCAGTGCACTGGCTTTGAGCGCCCTGTTGGCTAAGTAATCGGGAAAAAACACCCGGCGGAAAATCTCTCGGCAGTCTTTTTAAAATTAGATTATTAGAAGATTAAATCATATAATACCTTCAGGAGTAACATTTTTGTTTATAGAACCACCGAAGACGATAATCGTCCCGGAGCCTTCGCCCCAAGCGGTCGCCAAGTCGAAGAAAGCTAAGAAGAAAGCCAAGAAAGCCGCAGCTGCCGCCCAGGGCGACACCCCTGAGCAAAAGACAGAGGGGACCAAAATGGTCACCTTACGGAATCCTATGTTCCACCCCAACCTACCCTCAGTGCAAATATCTAACGCACCACCGCAGAAGAAGTCTGAAATACGCATCCCAGACCCGATCCCCATGCCACCCACGCCTTGCCAAGCCACCATCACGCCCACATCGAATGGAATGTACACCATCCGGAACCCTCTCATGTCAATGATGCACCAGCAGAGCCTCATGGGGATTAGGAGTCAGACACCCCAAATGAACCCAGTGTACACCCAGCCTCAGTATAACTATGTCAACCCTAATGTATACAACCCAGTCCAAAGTACTCCAAACCAGACGTATGTCCTCGATCCGGCTCGCAGTTCACCGAAGGTCACGGAGAACACAGAGTACCAGAACAGGATTATGAACTTGGCATCATTCACACAGAAGAATGAAGAAGGTTATTCCCTTTTCAAAACAACAAATGACAATCAGCAGCAAAGCTTCCTCGCTCCGGAGTACTTCGAGAATCCTAACCCGAAGCCGGTGGTCTCACCCAATCCGATAGGAACACGACCAGATCCAAACAGGAATTTTGATAACAATGACTCATTGTTCACAAATCCGTCCCGTCCGGAACCGATTGGGACTCCGTTGAAACGGGACGAAGACCGGACAGATTTCACAGGAAGTCTGTATACACCGTTCGGACAGGAAGACAGAAATGTTTTCCGGAATGCTCTGTTCAGTGATAAGAGTGAATATCCGAGTGTGACGAAGAGTGAGGAGTACGGAACGAACCACGTTACCAATGGAGACCCCTTGCCATACTTCCAGAGGCTACGTGCAGGCTCCAAATTGAACAACGAAGTGACAATACATTACGTTACGGACTCCAAATATTATAAAGGACAGGTGAGTTGATTATTTTGTTTTACAGTACAATAGTTCGACTTACGTCATACGATTTCTCTCGTCGATTTTTTACGCATATGTTTTTTGTTAATATTCGTCGGAGCGTAAGACATTGAACAATTAGTCTTAGATCCAGTTCAATCAGAACATCAAATGGCGGTTGAAAACTAGACTTATGAATAAAAAATAAACAGAGTACCAAAGAGCGCATTTTTTTTAACATTAGCTTTTTAATATTAGCTTGGGTTGTATGTATGTATGTATGTATGTATGTATGTATGTATGTATGTATGTATGTATGTATGTATGTA
>DWON01006071.1:0-14236 GCA_018251015.1 Phocides pigmalion okeechobee
TTCACTGATATTGTAATAGGCCCCAGGGCCAAGTTGCAAAAAGCAAGCGCGTGCGCAGGTAAGACCGACGCGCTTTACCGCCATTGGAGGAGGGAGGTCGCGGGGAAGAGGAGGGCCACTTTCACTTAGCGAGGCTGCGCGGGCGACGACCCCCAATGTCCTACTCCGCTGACCCACTATAAACTAACCGAAACACTACACTTTCGTTTCTGTCAAGCTCGTCATTAGGTACGAGGATGCGATGCGTCGAGGCTTGCATCGACTCGACTCGTTGCATCATTCTTGCGAGAACTATTCTCATCTCGCGTTCGCATCTTGTTGGTGGGCTGGTGGGGTGCATGACGCAGAGATAGCGGACGAGAGCAAGTAGAGAGTTGCCGGAGTGCCAGCGGGTTGCGTAAGACTTGTTATTGGCGAGAGTGAAAGTGGTGAGGCGCTGTCTTCATACTAATGAGCACGAAACGGGTGCGTTGGACTAGGCGGCTCCGGAATTCACAACACTGGGTTAAAGTGTCACCGGACTGCTTTCTGACGAATGTTACGTAACCGTACTTTTGCTTTCCAATCATCACGCTATTGTCAATTTTTACTGACATTACTTAATATATATTTCATATTATTTTCTCTAGTAAGCTATTGGCTAAGTATATAACTTTTTTGTTGCATTTAAGAAGTCCGATGCTAATATTTTACACCATCGTGTGACTTTTAAGTAGGTTAAAAACACATTATAATATCATCAAACTAGTACACGTTATAGAGGTTGATAAGAAACCATTTTCTGAAAATCTGTCACACTTGATGAGCTATCAGTGTAATTTTTCAATGATATAACAAATTGTACAGTACGCATGTAATTATGTAGAGTTAATAAATATACCTTATATGGTAGGTACGTATGTCGTTAAAAATAACAAATGCGTCATTTTCCTTCTCAAAATGTACTTATGTTCAATTTTATTTGCTAACAATGTATGACAGTTATACAACCATTAAAACAGTCCAGATTTTTGAATAACAGTATTTTAGGGGCTTTTTTTCCTTAAAAGAAATTGTTTTAGCGATGAAGGGAAATATCAAAATATGTACATATTGAAATCGTCCATAAAAAATCTGAAAAGTAAGTGAAGTCTGCTATCTCGCATTTGGTCCCCATGCTACACTATGATCAAAAAGCTCCTTCTCACTCTGGAAAGAAAACTGCACCCAGCAGCGAAATGATAGTGAATTGACTGATACTTATGCCGTATATAAAATACTTACTTTTTATAAAAGTCGATTATGTGATGTTAATAAGTCGCCGTATTTTTTGGATATTTATATCCTGTCCAAAATAAATGTATCCCTGTTTTATATGAAATTCTACGTAGATGCGTTAGTGGACTTGAGGACTCAATGCTAACTCCCCGATAAAACTATATTTCAATCAACGACAACTTCAGCACAAGTATATGTAAACAATATTGTTTTACATATCTTACTGAGATATTGTATACGCTAATACAATATACATAATATGTATTAGAAAGTCGATATTAATATTCGATCTAAGATATTGTTTTTGAACATGCTAATTTGGAAAACTTAGGTGTAAAATAGTTGTAAATTTGATGCCATTTATTTTTGGATTTATGTAAGCTCACTTTCAGACATGACCTTAGTTAGCCTCGGATAAAACCATAGGGCACGCATTGTTAAAAACTGTTTAATATTCATTGACTCGTGGCAAAGCCTATTGATTGTCATATTCCTTTATTCTGTCTATAGTGGTGCCATCTATTGAAAATGTCACGAATCTACGGCCGTACAATGAAACGGATTTCAATTGAGCGCCAACTGAATCTGTAATGGCCGATGCACACTATTCGAGAAGTTTCTATCGTATCGTGAGGCGTTTAAAATACGTGCTGATATAGGTTTCACATTATTTATCATTAAATATCGTAGTCTTAATTTTAAAAGCTCATATAATTTATAATAAGTTAAAAAGTAAAACTGACAGTAAAGTTAAATTCATATTTGGGTGCAATATTATATATTTATAATATTAACATCATCAACTTTGCGACTAGTATAAGCGTGAAGGTTTACTGAAACTTATTTTTATAAGTACTTTATAACTTATAACTTATTTTTTTATTTACTTTATGTTAATTCATAAACAGTAATTATCATATTATATCGACAATTATTGTATATAAATAGAAAAGCGTGTATGATTTTGTTTTTAATTGATACCTTTTAACAGGTTTCTATTTTTAACATAATTCCGTCGACGTTACGAAAAAAATATTTACGAGTTTACATGAATCTTTTAAATTCACTTTAAATTTCGTTACAACGTTCGTTCCATCTTCGTGTCAATAATATCTCTATTCACAAATCCGCAATCATGTGTATCGTGTATTCTTCGTGTTGACTCATAAGGATGTAAATTTTTGTGTTTATCGCATGACAATAGAAAGTTTGCTAGGATTTTCGATTGATGTATAAATTTTATCAGTTGAGCCGCGGCTGGTGTACATAGACTTTAAATTCCGCTGGCTCGGTCGGCGCTCGGCGCTCAGCGGCCTCGGGCCGCGGGGCAACGAACGCTGACTAGGCCGAATGTATTACAGTCCGAGTCGACCGCGGCCGCTCCCTGCCACTCTTAGGGCTGTCACAAAACGACCTGTGACGTCGTCAACTTGGTAAACCATGGATTTTTAGTTTATTCCAGATTTTATGGAAGATTTATTTATTTACTTACCTGTTGTCACTTTACTTAGGTATTCATAGTAATATTTTTTTGTAGATTTTACTGTGACCATAATTAATTTATATTTAAGATATCTTTATGATATATTTATGGTGAGATATTTTATCTTTACAAGAATATGAAAATTATAGTAATAATGCAACTGTTGGGAGTTTTCTCAATCCCTAATACATTTGTCCTACATCATGTAGTTGTATTATTTTATAGCAAAGTATAATTTATTCTTAAACATATTATTTTAAAGGTTTATTCACGTGTTAACCCTAGACTCTCTGCTTTGAGATCCAGCCTAGGCTTGCCTCTTACCGCACGCCGATACCTACGGCCTGCCTTAACTCATTACGTCAAGGTGAAATAAGCCTACGGCTCAAGCTTTGCTAGCGCCGCTCCATAAGACTAAGCTTTTATTCCACTCTTGATACATTGACATAGTACTTCATAATCTTGCAATTGTTTGGCTTATATATGGCGAAAACCTGAAAATGATCGCACAAAATTACACTTCGCTTACTTGTCCCAGTCTTACATTTTGATATTAATATAAAAAGCGAAAAACGTAACTTCTTTCTTACAACTTTTACAAATCAAATTTTGCAAATCCATCAATAAAGTTAAAGCAGAATTTAATTTTGTGAAGCGCTTTGTGCAAACACTTCATCTCTTTTTACTCAAAACCTCCATAAGACAATTAAACTTTTTCAATACTATTCGTGTAATGAATACCTTAACCATAATACAAGTAATGTCATAATATCTTAATTCTCAGTAACGGTAACGCATCCATGACCTACCTTGTTTCACCTTTACTTTATTTCAACGTCCTTGCTGTGCCAGTGCAAATCGATTACGAAAATTAAATTTTTTTATTAATCACAACTTTTTAATATGTTTATTTAACAATATACCTTCGAGTGAGGTTTTCGAACCGTAACTTTGTATCAAAATCAAAATATTTTTATTTAAAGTAGATTCTTTACAGAACCCCTTTTGAACGTTAATAAACTACCTAAATATGTATTTACTATTTTCGTCTGAATGAAATTAACATCAATTGTAGTTTTAAGATGAGCCCATAATTATAAACAGATAGAGACAGATTTTAAGATTCAGTTCCCAAACATTTAACATCCAAGGATATCGATAAGAAACCCTAAATAATAGAGCCCTACCTTTTCAATTACAGACGTGAAGCAAATCCTAAGGAATATGTATAAATCTCAAAGCATAAATTATCCTATGACATCCTTGAAATCCGTATATAACAACTTTATATCATCTTTGTCACCGCACTCAAACCTTAATCTGCCGCCTTCATAACACAGTCATAGCTCAAACACACATATGAAATTGAACAAGAAAACATATGTAACAAATCTGCATAGAACAGTCCAACATACAAGAAGTCGATCACCGACGTGTTACTCCTTAGGAGTAAACATCACGCCTCACATGTAAATGAACTAATAATACTATACAAGAGAGTTTGTCAGTAGTATTAAGCACGTAGCAAACGAGCATGCATCCACTTAATGTTAAGTGATCGTCGTCCATGGACAACTGTAACCAACTCAATGTAAAACTGGTGTTAACAGCAATCAGTCACACAATATGCTTCTGTATCCTTAATTTCTTAAGAACCTAAGAACGGCAATGCTTCGAAACTATGTATTATAACATCATTTAATTCACCAGAGCACAGTAGAACTTTTAACTGATGTTTCATTACCTTACAGTCTCTTTAACGCGCTTTTGTTGTTTGAAAAGAAACAAACGGACATGCCTATTACCAGATTCTAATTGATCGCTGCATAATATGCATATCCACCATCTACCACAAACAGGAGCAAACGTATATTAAAAGACGCATATAGATGCAATACTGCTCCTGTCCACCGAGATTATGACCTCGCCTATAAATATAACCTACAACAATAAGAACGGAACACAAAAACATCTTTACCGCGGATCATCAGGCCAGCAGTAGTACCCCCCCCCCCCGGTCAAACTATAGTTTTACAGCCTATAAATATATAGGTAAGCTGTACTATTTTAGTTCGGATGCTGCACGTACGCCACGCCATAAATAAACCACTCGATATTTTTCCATCTGTCAGAGTTTTTATAACTTGACAACTTTTACATACTATATTTACACTGGTTTATATTGTAGATTTTTTTTAATTTCATGGTTTCAAAACTTATGTTTGTTTTCCTTCATACTCAATTTAATAAGGTAATGTAATATTCAAATAATAATTGTCTTGTTGTTCTGTTATTAAAATCAAAGTACCATAAGCCTTGACCCCATTAAGAAAATTATAAAGGATCTTGCTATAATGAATTCAAATGTAGGCTTCATAATTAAGATTACATAGATATACCTTGTTTAAAATTGTATTCAGGCCCCTAACCTACATTCAAAAGCAACAGTAAACTATTTTACACGATAAAGATAAATAGTTTATCTCAAAGATTTTCCTATCACTCATTTACTAGCGTCCGCGGGTGTGTCCGAGTTTAGATTTATAACATGCATTTTAAAGTGCAATAGTAAATAATGTACAAGCTGTTAAATTCGCCAGCATTAGAATGCGAATTTGCGCGCGACTCACGTTCGCAAGATAAGTCAGTCAGGGTCGGTGCGGTGCCGACGCCCGGCCGTGCACCCGCTTGCGACACCGCCCCGCGCTCCATCCGAGCCAGCTAACCATAGGGAAAACAACAACACCCACGCTCTATATGACGCTAGCGGGCCGACGAGCTCACGCAAACATGTTTGTCAGCCATCGTCGTTTCAATCAACGTTAACTTTACTTATTCTGTCAACTAACAGCTTACACAAAAGTATTATAATCAATTTTCAAACTAACTCCAATTTGTGTATTTTTTATTTATTATTTAATTCGCTACTCAGGTATTTGACACAATTGATGGCCAGCTTAAAATGTTATCAAATGTTCTTTGATTTGGCAATGCAGGTCTGATCGGAGTTAATGAATATGTATTTATATTGTTTTTTATTCATTTTTTATATTTTTAATGAAATAGCCATAAATTATTAATAATTAGTACAAAACAAATTGTAGTAAATAATGAAATTAAGTATTTGCATGTTGAAATTTACTAGCCGTAGCGAGTGACTCTACCCAGTGCCGCTTTTGTAATGATTTTCTAGCCTCTTTTTATATCTGACACCTTAATATAAATAAAAAGTCACTAGAGTTCGGTATGACTCGTCTGGAAATACATCATTAGGAATTCGCAGCTAAGCTGCGATTGTAACAATCGTATCGGATATCAAAACTGTATGTAGTTATCTAGAACTTGACGAATTTCAGTAAAAGTTTAATCAAGTAAAGTAATTTACTATCCTTTCAGCAATACAGTTGATACTTATAAATTTGATAGCTTATTTGTAGAAAGCTACATTGACTTTTCGAAACCTTGGACTAATGTATTTACTACTTTATGACTTTGTACTTTTTTTTCAAATTTGACGTATTTAAAAAAATATGACAAGGAAAAACATACGAGAAATAAGGCGTAAGAAAAAACAGAGTCGAGGTAAACGACATTTCAAGAACTAAGAAGCGCATGGAGCTCTATTTATATTTAAACATATAAGCAAAACTGAAGTTGAACGGCTGCAATTCAATTTATATCCCACTGTTAGGCATAAATAAGGGCTTTTATCACAACTGAAGAAGGGCTAGAGCATAGTCCAATCTATGCTAGTGTGGTTTGTGGGACCTACCTGTCGGTAGTCAGGTCAGTCAGGTTGGTAGTAGGTTTAAAGGTGGGAGAACTATAGTTCGACCGGGGAGGTACCATCGCCGCCCTCATAATCCGCCGTAAAGCATTACTTGTGTTTTGATTGGAGAGGTGCGGTTGCCGGCTACACTTTGAAGCGAGGCGAACATCTTACTCCTCAGGAATAGCAACGCATTACGTTCAAGCTCAGATTGATTTCGGTCGTGTTTGCGGTTGTACGTGGATGTCTATCATCAGGTAGTTTGCATGCTCGTTTGCTACTCTTCTCATATAAAAAAGTCAACCCATCTGGCCAATGCTCTTAAATCCGCCGCAGCGGCTTCGACAAGGCTTAACGATGGCCATCTACAGAAGCAACCAAGATCGCATGCATTAACATGCTCTCAGAATCTGAGTTTTATCTACCAGCGGTTACCAATCCAATTCGCTATCTCACTTCATGTTGCTTAATAACAAAAATGCAAGCAATAATTGATATGATGGTAAGATCTCCTCACACAGGCTCGAATAGCTACATATTAATAAGAAATGAATTCATTACTTCCTTTAACGGTGAAGGAAAACATCGTGGGGAAATCTGCATGCCTCTGACTTCTCCGGAAAGTTCTTAAAGATATGTAAAGTTATGTTAATTCGCAGTCACCCAGCGTGGTGAACTTAGCCTAACCCTTCTCCCTCTGTGCTTAGCAGCGGCGGAGCAGTAATGTATGTATTGATGATGATTGAACATATAAAAATTTAACCAAATGATTGTTCATAAATAACTGCAATAGTTGATAACTGTCGGAAAATGAAGGTAACACGTACATACCTACTACGATTGATGATGTTATACTTGTGCGAAGTTAGTTATACTTGACGGAGGGGTGGAGGCGAGAGCGGTGGCGGGCGCTCAGGGAGCGACCTACTTGCGGTTCGTCGACCGTGTTATATTTAGCTTTGGCTCCCGGGTTGTTCGTTGCATCCTACACTTATTTTCCAGTGCATTCGTTATCGCATAAATGCAACAGGATTTACGTGTAATCCTAACTCAAACCTCCATCTTTGAGTACAAGAATGCCATTATAATAGGGTCATATTTTATCTCCGCCACTTAATCCACACTTAACAGAACAAGAGTTCGTTACGTAATCACCCAGCTGTACAAACGAACAAAAGCTGAAACATTCCTCAATTAAACTATTTGTAACGAAATGTGGCAATGACAGCACTCATGTACAAATATATCAGGTTTAACAAACAAATGTTCATCAGTACAAAGGATTCCTACAAGTGTTATTTTTGAAGGCTAAGGTTCATTTTGGAAGTTTATTGTTTTGTGAATGCGAAAGTGGATATTTATACAAACATACATTTTGATATATATTTAATAAAGTTTATTTTTAGTTCTACTGCGTGCCTTATATATTCAAAAACATACCGTTCGTAATCATTCTGTTAAATACGGATTCCTCTTTTAGGGATACATGCACTGATGCCCAGTTGAACTTACCTGAAAGCAAATAACATGATTAGTAGTAAAAAAGAAATAAAATAATAAAGAAAGGAAAAGAAACAAAGTAGAATGTGATAAAAAAAACTCAAACTGAATTAATCATGTAAAATTATTATTTATGATCATAAAAATAAATTGTGTTGTTTTATATAAAATTATATGTTTAATTTAAGACGGTCAATGTTTAAATTAAATATAAATGCTGATTAAAATTTAGGTTTTTTTAGTAATTCTATAACGTCATTTGTATTTTTTTCTGCGAAGGAGTAATCAACGAACATGCACCTGATGTCAAGTAATTGCTGTATCTCTTGGACATTTACATACCACCTCAAATGGGATTGAAGTCATACGTAGATGGATACTTCAAAGGACTAAGATGGACCTAAAATAGAACTTTATTCCTATTTGAGTTTAGATGTGGATGCCCGTTGACTACAGCGACTACTTAACTACTTATCTTTGGGTGGCCTGAACGCGTCCTTGGCTGCTTTTTTCATATAAAAAACTGATTTTTTTCTATGATACGTTTTTAATAGTCTGTAAGTGTGAAAATCGATTTTAAACTTCACTTCTTTAGTTATGTATACGACTTTAAAGGTGGTAGAACTCATTATAATTTAACTGCGAAAATACTACTGTCATGTCTATTGTGAATTTATAACAGATGTGTTGAATAACTCTTCATTTAATATAACCTACATGCTCCTTTCCTTTCGTTTGCTATAACGTTTTGCTTGTTTTAAGATAATATAGTATTTTTATCATTTATTCCGCAAATTGTGTCATCGTAATTCTCATTGAAAAAAATATATTATCAAAATGTGTGATCACGCGTTGGATTAACGGTATGATAAGGATAAGAAATAATAACTACGACCAGTTATTACGTTTATACTGCTGTATTTATAACAAATAATTAAAAATATAAAAATCGTGCAACAATGGGGTAAAAAAAATGTTTAATTTCCTACCATTAAATCTTCTACAATTGACTATTACTAGAAAAGATAATTTATAACATATTATTTTTACTCGATTCATGAGAAGAGGATCAATTAACCAACTTTGTTAATTAATCCTATTAAATAGTTGTTTGCATAAATAACGTTTGCATAACTCAAGTTGTGGTAAGGTAAGCTAGTTAAAATTATCTACAAAAATGACTTGTCTTGCAACAATGCTACATGTTTACGATGCTCGAAACATTTGCAGGTTTATAGCAATCCTTAGAGAGAAATACTTGAAGCTAGCTCACTGCCGTCAGAGTCAGCGTATTTGCCTAATTGATCAAATATATGTAGTTCAATTCGAACGCGCGGGACATTGTAGATCATAAGCCTTGTGGCCAAAGTTGAAAGTTGTTTGCGATAAGCTGGCGTTCGAGTCATTACGTTGTCATCGTCCTAATTTTGCAGTGTCCTCGTTTTTGAGGTCAGCCTCTATCGGGGCAACGAACTCGTGCCCTTATCGCGGGGCGAGCGGAGAGGGGGAGGGACACGACAACTAAGCGTTTCTCAGTGTGAACTTTTAGTTAGACTACTCTACGACAGATGGCGCTGATTTTTCACGGGTGAAAGTAGTAGCATTTTATTGTATAAATTCTAAAATATGTCACTAATTTAATTTAAACTCAGTTTTTAGGAACACTTTGTTTTCTGTAATATTTTTTCATATTGCCTAAACATATAAAATTTACAGAACAAATTAGCATGATTCAGATTGTTGAAATACTTAAAATTTTCCTGTTGTGTCTTCTTAAGTAGGATTAGTAGGATATGGCTCATAGCGTGACTGAAGCGAATGGCACACTCGCGCACGCACACAGTCGCTCACCGTAGCTATGTATCGGTAGGTACGAGCTTGGGTCGACGAACGCCAACCGGGGCAGCCTTGCTCTGTCCTCCGCGCCCTATTTCTGTCGCCACAGAGCGCCCGCTCCCCGTGCCTGCCGCGCCCCGCACAACCCTCCGCTTTGGAAATTACTTACTCTAGATATGACTTTCACAGATTAGACTAAACGCGTCTTTATTTAGGCCAATGGGTTTGTTGTTGCTACTTGTATACAATAACCCTGATTTTCCATTTGTGATCAAGGACGACCATAATGTACATAAAAAGACAAAGAAACTCACGCTAAGCACGATCCTCGGTACATTTTTTCTATAAAATATAATTAATGGATAGTTCCAGGACAAGTGGCACGTTCCACAACTATTTAATTTATTTTATTTGGGTTGAATGTGTGACTCAAAGAAACCGTCGTCCCAAATATTAGACGGTTCCTTTTGACCTCGGTTAAGTGTTATTTTTCTCGCTGTCATAAAGACTTGTAGATAAATCTGTAAAATTAAAGTTTGCTATTAAATACTTGGACAACGGTGTTATGTATCGTTTTGATTGAAGGTCAGCAAACAATATCAAGTCAATAGCTCCAAGGTGGTAACGTAACGTAGGTATTAACGACTCAGTCTTAGTGCGTTATTTTCAGTTCGCACTAAAGATTTTGTTGTTCAAATAACGAGTTTATTAAGGTGAATAAAAAAAGTAAAAGGCACATTTTAGCCTTCGAGTTCCTTAACGCCTGTCACTTATGGCACGAATCATTTATTTGTTTGTATGGGGCCATGCAGTTTTTCTTCCGATTGCAGTTTTCGCAACTCTTTGACGCAATCTGCAAGGTTGCAAGCTATTTTCACGTCCTTTTATTTCAAGATATAGACTACGATACAGACTTGAAATAAATTCTTAAACAGTAGTTGCATCACCGACGCATAGAAACAACGATACGTGACATTTGAGGCCGGAAGACGTCAATAAATATAAATGCATCTTATGAAAGGGCGAAGAACGTCTAAATTGGATGGGAACTATAATAGGTGATAAAGTCGTGTAGTGCCTACTGCATAAACACTTGTCTAATATCCAACCAGAAACTATTACGCACTTAGTCTAAATGTTGTCTAATGTGTAGTAATGTCTTCGTAACAACCTTTATTAATAGACGTATTGTATAACATTCAATTGTAATCGGGTGTCGTCAATGCATGACACGTTCTAGTGACAACTACACGTACAGGAGATGTGGCAGTGTGCGTGTGACGTGGCGGCGAACGGCTTGTGACGCTGGGTTGCGTCAACTTTTACTCGCACTTTCTCGTGCGCTTGCGCAACCAGCGCAATACTGGTTCACTGGACGCGCCATGGTGACAGCATTTCCCTTCGAGCCGTGAATAAACTAAACCGCAATTGCGTCACCCATAAACGTATGGGTTGATTGAAGTAAATTGGTATAACTTTCAAAAGTAACTAGTTGCAGGTGCTAAGAATTCTGTTTCGAAACGATAAACGCAGTAAGAACGCAATGGAATATTCGATAAAGCGTTAAGCGCAGTACGAACAAGTCAGCCTTTGAACTATTCATAATGCAGTCAAAATCCGTGTCAACAAACAAAGAACCTACGCGCTTTAGAGCCGATCGTGTAAATGGCCTGATAAACTAGCGGGCATCACTGCAAGCTGCATTTGTTCATCTCATATAACAATAGTAAGATTAGAGTCGAGTAATAGTAACATTTCAATGAAAGCTAGTGGTAGGTAACGGGACAACGAGGGGGCAACAAGCGCAGGTGGAGGGGGGTGCACGAGGTACGTGCCCTAGTTTCGCACGGGTGTATGAACTCTAACGAGGTAAGGCCACCGACCGCTGCGCTCTACGAGCTGGATTGTACTTTATTATTCAAGTTTTAGAATACAAATTTGTTTGCATACATGACGACCAGCATATCGTTACTAAGTAAGTATTGATATGACACGGAGGAGTTGAGCGTGTGACGCTAGATCCAGCTGCGACACGACCTTCGCAATTATCGCCCTCGTGAGATCCAACCATACCGTCACTGCATGTCGGTACCTGCACCATGGAAAACTGCATAAAATTATTTAACAAAATAATTAAATTGATTTTTGATACCTATTTCCCTAATTTTCATTGATCCAGGTAACAAACACAGGTAACTTGTTGCAAAAATGTATTAAAAGTTGATATAACGTGAGTTCTCTTTACTTCTGAGACTCGGAAAAGTATTATAATGTTTAATTATTTTTATGAAAACGTGAGAAGGAAATACACGTGATACACGTGATTTCACGCGACACGAACCGAGCAACAGTAGGTGCTGTGTTGTAAATAGGTCAAACTCTACCAAAAATGGAATCCGAACAAATCTTTCTTTCGTTTGTCTCCCCAGATGAAAAATAGGAGGGAAACATACTTTTTTATTTGTATAATTTTGTAAATGACGTCAAATTTTACTTTCGAAGTTGACATTATTTGTAAGGACTTTACACGGCTTCGCTTGCTAACAATAGTATGTAGGTAATTGGTAGGTCATTTGTCATACGCCATATTAAGCAACGCCAGTTGCAGTTAGGATTAAGATAGGTGATCATTAGTGGTAAAAAATATCCGCGTTTCCTTGCTTCGGACAGCATACTAAACTGTTTTTCCCGGTTAAAATCGATATATTGCAGTTGTTAAACATTATCAGAATTTGTGTGATGGTTTGATAAAGTTCTTAGAAGTTTTGGTCGTCGATCAGTATTTTCACCCATTCGGATTGGCAAGCCTCTGGTAGTTTTGGGACTGCACCCAGAAATAGCATATCATGAGGATTGCAGCGGTGTGTAAATAAATATGGAAAGTAGAACACAGGCAGCCCTTGTTTTATCAGTTCCATGATTCTATTTATTTTTCTATAACATGACGACAAAGGCAGTTGGAGCGTCAGGCGACATGAATAATTCTATTGTATTTGTATATGGGTCACGTCGCAGTTATGCGTAAACGGATGTGGCACATACGTGTAGAGATGGAACAATCTTCATAGCTGTAGCTCTTATCAAAACGAGAACATTGTTTCATTTTTTTTTTCTGCTCTTTTATTGTTATTTTAACAAAACACCTTAGAATTAAATCGTATTGTCTTATTCATGTAACTTTTTTTACGTATATTTTTAATTTTTTGTTTAAAATCTGTTTTCTGTGTAAAATCTATTTTAATGTATTTTTAAATAATAAACTTAAAAGTAGTGATAGCCTGGTATTTAAGACTTTCGTCTCTTAAAGGGGGAGTTCAGGTTTAGGTTTCAAATCCCTGACATGCAGCCCTAACTTTTAAAGAAACGTGCATATTACAAATTAATTATCACTAACTATGGGAAAGGAAAATATCGCTAGCAAACATGTGTCTGATAATTCTCATTATATTTTCATAGGTGTGTGAAGTATACTAATTTTCACCTGGTAAGTGTCGATTGAATAGATGGGCTAGTCCTTAGTATTGTGAAGGAGGCTCAAACCCAGCACGAGGATACAGAATAATATCGTTAAATGTAGGTATACATTTTCGCATTTTTTCAGTTTGCAAACCTTTATTGTGCATTGTGTTGTAGGTCTATTAATCACGAAGTATACGTGTATATGCATATTGATGCATATACACGTATTTGCATATTGATGCAAATGTAGTAATCAAAAGGAAGTATTGTGGTTGAGAAATAATTATGAATACAAAACTATATTTGGGAAATCCGGCAGTTTAACCGTTGTTTCGTTGTGTGTAGTGTGCACGAGGTGCATCAGTGTAAACAACCTATAACTGGAACGATAAACTTCATTAAGACCAGCCGATGCTCGATTGTTAAATAGTTATCTAATTATGTTGTTGAACTGATAACCAATCGAACCTCTAGTAGAATAGAAGCCTATTCAACCGATTTCTGCATGAGTAAGCGGTAATTTAACAATAAATAAAAATATGACTCGCAATGTATTGACAAATAATTAATGTATTATTACGTTGTTTTGACAAAGCACGCGGGTCAACCTAATTCGCATATTAAGTGATCACTATCGCTCACAGCAATATATAAGTCACTTAACAGGGAACACGTTTTCTACCTAAAGTCGATCATACTATTACTACATTACTAGTTCTGAAGGATTAATTAAATAATGAATTCGACTTATCACATCCTTCAAACTAAAACACATGAACCCCACCCTGTATCGAAAAGACAGAAATAACTAGAGACATCGTTCCAGGTGAACCTGAACCATGCTCACATAACGTACACAGGCTTAACCATCAAATAATTTATGGCCCCTTCAAATACAACAGCGCTACATATATAGAACTTGTAGATCGACC
>DWON01006072.1:0-14236 GCA_018251015.1 Phocides pigmalion okeechobee
TTATCAGTTTTAAAATTACAGAGCAATTATACAAGAACTGATTTTGAAAACTTTAAATGGCTCTCCTGTAAATTTTGGTCTATTCGCGTTGTGGCCCTTTTGTTTTGAAGCAGCTATATCTATGAATATATAAATATAAATAAGTATACATTGCAAGGAAATTAGCATCTGTGACAATTTTTTGTAAAAATTATACTTTTTGTTTATTATACTGTTGTAAATGAAAAATACTATCGTAATTATACCAAATTTGTATGTGGACTTTATGGTGCCACCATATTTTATAAAAATGTGTAGGAAATATATAAATAACTAGTAAACTTAACCATATGTGACATCTTTGTAATGTTAATTAGTATTCCCAATATGGTAAGTCTGCATTTTCTGAATCTAATAAGAGAGATTAGCTTGCGGCATTTCTTCATAATAGTAATATCAATATGAAAATTACAATGTTAGGATTTGTTAACCCCTTAACACTTGGAATGAGATAATAATTATGAATGAAACTTGTTAGGTAGCTTGTTGTTTATAATTAAGCTGTATTTTGTTTTGAAATAATTAAAATTTTCACAAATTAGAGCAGGAGTCTTGAGAGTTTAAACTATAACACAAAGTGAATTCAATCATGACATTTAACTTATATGGTAAATATTAATATATTATAGAATAGTATATGAATTATTTTTATTTTACTGGTAGAAAATAAGTGAAGTTTAATATTTCAGTGATTTATATTCATTTTAAAATGTTTTATTTAAGTTATATTATTCATATTTTTGTTATTTACAGCATATTCAGAGAAAACATACCAGGAAAAATATGTATTTATGATTTTTAAACATATTATATATTGAATAACACAGATAAATAGATTTTATGTATATAAATGTAATTTTAAGTATATAAAAGTTTAAATTGTTGCATATTTTTGAAAATCTGTGATCAATAACTACAATGAAATAATTTTATATTTCTATTATGAAATTTGCAATCACACAATGTCTTAATATCATAGTTTTTATAAGCTAAAAAGAATAATCAGATTGTTAAACCCTAATCTTCTATTATTAGCTATTTCTGTTAAATAAAAATAAAATGTTTGCAATAACTTGTAGGATATTGGAGGTAGTAATCAATTAAGTTGCCAGTTGAAAAATTAAAAATAATTCTCAATCAAATTCACATGCTGACAACTCTAATTGGAACTGTCATTGTGTATTTAAATCGGGTGTATATTGACGAGGACAATGTGAAAGTCAGCAATACGGGTGCAATGCCGAGCGCCGACACGATACGTGGAGCGCGTGATGCAACCGCGGCGAATCTAGTGGACGCGGCAAACTGACCGAGGCCTGCGCTACGACAATCGAGCTGATTGTTGCTAGGAAGTCATTTATTAGAAGCGCGCGTTCGCGACGCCGAGCCGCTGACACGACCACACCGCACACTCGCCGAGTTTTCCTCGAAATACGGGCCACAAGTCGCTACCGCGAGCAGACGCCGCTGGCCCGAGGCATCGTACCGACGACTCGCGCCAACCGTCCCGCGCAAAAAAATAACACAACCCCCGATGAACATCCTAATTTCAACTCTAATGACTTCCGCTTAAGAATCACATCTCCTTGACGTTAAGACGGCAGTATCAACTGTCAAAAATTAAGCATACACACGCGTAGGCCAAAGAAAACTACATTTCAAACGGCTCTTAAATGGATATAGTGCAGCGCAGCGCGATCGAGCGCGGCGCGCGGCCTCGGCCCGTTGCATTTCGCGTTGCGGCGGCGGCCCTAACGCGAGCATACAAAAGATGACCTAAAATCGAACGCAAGCTACGCGCCTAACTGGTCGTCGGACAACTATGTTTTAAACTGTTTTCTAAACAATTCTGACTCGATCGATTTGCCAGCTCGCACGTGTGGGTAATGAACGGCGTATATACTTACACAAAAGCCGTCCGCGAGGCCCCCGCACGCCGCTTATCACAAAAATAAGTAACTATATACTAGTCACTGAGACGAGCACTTCGTCACTGCTAGAATTACCACGAATCACAACACACACATCAAATATTCACTTTTACGAATATAGATTAAACCGTTTAATTAGTTACGAGTTGAATTTAATACTTTTCATTATAATTTATATATAATTTCAAAGTAAAATCGAAAAAGTAACAACAAACACAAATCTGTCACACAAGATGGAGATATTTTGCCTTAGTTTCTGTCTCATTCACTGGCGGCGCTGCGATCGCATGGAAGGGCGGACGGTTTCTATTGGTCAGTTAATTCATTTACGTTCCTTTTCATATTGTCAGCATAATTATTTAAAAACCAACTTATTTTTTATAATTAAAACTATATTATTTAATTTCTTAACTACATCTCAGTCCACGTGTTTCACGTTTGAAGTGGACATAATTAAATTGCGCTTAATAGTAAAATAACTTATGAACAGCATACACGGCGATTAATATCATCAAATTAGTAAGGCATAAAACAGAACGTAAAAAATGTAACCAAATTAAGAATGTCATAATAATAATGAGATATTTAAGTAAGTACTGGATTAGTTGATTTGGTCAGATTATTTTTATACATACATAACCAACAAAATGCTACGTCTATAGATCTTATGATAAAATATGATTTTGGCGGCAAAAATGCATATCTAACTTACCAAACCCATATCCTGAAGTCGTTGAGAAATAGATCTAGCTAGTCCTGGTTCTGGGATATTCAAATAAAAGCAGAAGTTTTTTCGAACTGCAAAAGAGAAACACATTTACTCTGAAACCCACCGTAGATAGTATAATAAAGGACCGTTAGGTAGATTTACAAGACGTGACTTACTTCTGTTATATTTTTCTTGAAGTTGCAAAGTCGAGACCATCGTTACGAATAAAAAAAATATTTTTGACCAATTACAATTAGACACAAAAATCGCACTAAAAAAGCCTTTATTTATCCATTAGCATATAGCCATAGCACCTTCATGATTTAGAACATAGATCGTTACATAAGCTTGTTATTACGAAGGCCAAAATTGTGCAAAATTCACATCACATTACATTTCTGAATACAACAATACGATTCCACCAAAAGACGAAATGTCACTGACAGCTGAGATCTATAGACAACATTTGCTAAAGATCTATGGCCATAAATCGATGTGGCAATCGATATTTTTGGTGTTGTCTCATTAATAATAATTATTGTTATTTTGTTTTGTTATTTTTTTATCAAATCCAAAGTAGATATAGTCATATGAATTATTTACAAGAATGAAATAAAAACATTTGGATGTATTTACATTCCAACCTATTATTCGTTTCCCAATTCAAGGACAAATGGACGAACGAACGGAGCATGACACGAAAGCGTGAGAGACATGTAGGCATGGCATCTACTCGACAGTATGTATTTTATCGATTACTCATGTGTGTTATATATTACATGTACGAAGTGGACGCCAGCCCGGTACTAGATAGCGAGCTAGCCGTAGCCGCGCCCGACCTGTTTATTCTGTTACGGGAGCAATGTAGGTCACCTGAATAAATTCAATTTTGTATTTTTCATAATATTTACATTTACCAATGTAGTGCGTCGGAAACGGCGTAATTGACTTAATAATTATTTATTATTACTAATAAATATTTAACAATTGCTCCGTCCATAATCAATATTCAAAAAAGCTGTCGATAAAAGGTAAACTATTGTTAACTTTTAATAACTAAACCACATTTTGAAAATAAAAATTAACGAATATATTCCATATATTTTATATTTATTATCTTTACAATAATTATAATAATGTCTTCATTATAATATATATAAAATCTTATTTAAAAAATTATGTTTCGAATTAATGTTTGCGGTGATATTTGGTCTGGCTTTATAATTAGTTATGATTGTGTTAATTACAAATTTTAATGAGCATTTGACAAAACCACAGAGAAGTAGAGTAATGGCGATGCGACTATCTAAATCCTGTGGAGCGTTAATGCATCTCGAATAGGACTTGATGTTAGAATATTTAAGTGATGGTCCATAGCCTGCAGCGATCACTTAACACCTTGACTGCGGCGGTCATTTAACAGATGGGGTCAGCGTTGCGGGAGGCGGCACTAAACTGGAGGTTATTTCTTTAGACTAAAGTTGCGCGCGCAGACAATTCCCTGAAATATTGTATATTTAGTGTCTGTGTAACATCTACGAATATTCAGACGCGATGGCCGCCCTGAGCCTTGTAGCCAGCTTAAATACAGCACTTTTATTAGCCCGTAATACATACAAATTTGTACGTACAACACAGGTACAAGCCGCAAGAGCGTTGCGTCGCGCAATACACAGCAGTGATAAACGCCGCAGAAAGTGTTGTAAACATAAGGAACCCTACATGCTCGATTGCGATTCTTTAAATAAAATGTATATAACAAAAATGTCGCACGTTTTTGCAATTTTGGCCAATTTTTTTCACAGCTTTCCTGTGTACCTAATCCAAGAAATATAAAATACTTAGTAGGCCACCGTTTGAGAATCGATAATCTATTCAATCTATGCGTATAGATATTATACATAAAATATTTTTGTGTTTTATGTCACTCATTTGAATAGGGATATCTCATATATTTAAAGGTGGGAGAACTATAGTTTGACCAGGGAGTTACCACCGCCGCCCTCATAATACGCCATAAGCATTACTTGTATTTTGGTTGAAGAGGAGCAGTTGCCGGCTACATTTTGAAGCGACGGACCATCTCAGACCTCAGACGTAGCAACGTATCGAGCCCAGATAGGATCAGTCGTGTTAGTGGCTGTGCGTGGATGTCTATGGGCTACGACTACTTAACAGAAAGGTGAGTCAAGATCGCTCGCCTCGGTCTGGGTTGCACCTTTGCTCATTGTCTGTCGTTATTCGTTTTACTGTCCACTGTCTTATTATAGACCAGCCATAACAGCTCGTTGCACTTCTTCCTAAACAGGCAAAGGCGTGTTAGCGCGGGACCGTCACAAAATATTATTTACCTCCGGACAATCAAGAAATATGAAACGTATAATCAAAGGAATCACAGACAGATTTTAAAATGGAAGTAAATACAGATTTAAAAACAAAAGGCAAAATGAAATACTTTAGGTTGCATTTTGACGTAAATATATGTATTTACATTGTGATTTATCTACCTATTACATACTTAAGTTATATCTTGCCAAGACATCACCATAATCTTTCAAATTTTTTTTTTCAAATTCATAACATTCAATTGTTTATTTTTTGTCTTCAAAGTGTTTAAATCGTCATTTGAAGTGATGAATACTTCAAATTGGCGCCTAGCCGAATATTTGGCGCCAAACTACTGTTCCGGTTGCCGCCATGTCACATAGCAATGGTTGACGAAGGTTAATTTAATGTAACAAAATATAATGAATGAATTATTATTTTAATAATATACAAATAACTTTTAACAATATACGTATTTACTCAAATCAGCTTACACATCGATGATTAAATTTAATTATTATTGGTATTTATCACTTTTTGGCGCCTGGCTTGATTGTTGGCGCCAACGATAATTCACTTGCCATGTAATATTTGTTTAGTATAGTAACGAAGGTTAACTTCATTTCACCATTTTTTTATAAATATATAAATGTGTTTAGGTACACTAATTCACCCAATCATTCGTCCAAGAAAGGTAAAATTATTAAATTAAATACCTTATAAGTAGCAATGGCGAGTGTAGGTATCAATGTAGGTAAGTACTTAGAAGCAAATTAATCTTGTACGATAAACATATGTAGAATAGTTTTCTGCGTGAGTAATATATTATAACGCATTATTGCCGCTCCATTCTCGCAGAAGTCGATTTTACAGTACATTCCAATAAATCATTTAGCTCTATTATTCTATTTATTTTCATGTTTTTGTTATTTAGTGGTGGAATTTTCAATATTCCTTTCGGAGAGCTAAGTTATACTATATTAAGAACATATTTGCAAAATCTGAATTTCAAGTTCAGTTGTGTTAGTTATTTTTTATGTATATACTATACATAAGGTACGAAGTGTTATTTTGTGTGGGAACGTAACAGAATGGTGTAGCTAAATATAACGTAGCTCACGAGTCTCAACCGAAGTGGAAATAAAATATCAATACTCGAACATAAATTGATTCGGTATTATTGGTAGCCGAACTACGTCGGTCGGCGGGACAGGGCGGCCGCCCTCTCCCTCTCTCCCCCGTCGTTACCTATTAACGCAGCATGTATTAACGAACATCAATCGTGTATCATGTCATTAAAATTTGTATCTATTCTATACATATAATAGAAATGAAAGATAAACATATTTGTACTTCGCATTTATTTGCAAAAAATAGTTTAGAGGACCGAGAACAAGTAATAATAGAAATACTAAGTTGTAATATTAACTAATAATACAAATTTATATCATTTTTATAATTCCTGTTGGTTTCTTTGTGTCGGTTTGTCTATATATTTGAAATGGCATCAAATTAAAACTACTGAATTGAATTCATGAGATTAAAAATATATTCATAGTCCATAGACAACATATAATTTTTAGTTCATAAAAATTGATGTACCTATCTACTCTATCAAATTTATTACAATTGATCATGATCGAAATAATTTAATATGAAGTTATGTGCGTATTAGAAATTAATTATCAATCGCTTTAAGAGTCAAGAAAAACGTCATGAGAATTCCTTATTACCTGTCTGTCGGTTAAGTTCTCAAAGGTGTTTGAAGTGTACCAAGCCGCACTTGACCAGCGTCGTGGTCTATGTCCTAAATCTCACGCTGAGAGGAGACCAGTTCCCAGCATTGGGAGTAAGGCATGGATAATGATGAATTACAATAAGATATAGGAATAGTCTTACATACAAATTATATATACTTTTGAGTTTTGCCGTATTCTGGTAAGAAAAAGTTTAATACTGACCCTATAACTATATGCATAAAGAAACTATCATCGTAGATTCGATTTAAATAGTCGCTTGCCGACTACCAGGTTCAATACTTCACTGATGAAGCGAAACAGAATAGGTACGGCGTCTCAGACTAGATAGAGTTTATAATATCGTTACTGGAAGCTGAACAATAGGTACTAAAGCGCCATTTTGGTGGAATGCGCTAGGTATATACTGGATAACAAGGATTTTGTAGAAAATCTTGTTATTAGTGGATAATATCGCAAGATTGTTTTACTTTTACTGTATTTTTACTAGTCAATTAGCAAAAAGTTACACCCATACATATTTGCATAAAATTTTGAAATCGCTTGCCTGTAAAGTGTTTTAGTGTAAATTGGCTTACCAATGACCATACACTATATATAGAATGACTAAGAACTACATATGCCGTACAAAAACAATACTTTATTTACATATATAAAGTAACTTTACGGCTCTTAATACAGTTCTTATTTAGTCTCAGTGCTGTAAAATACATATGAGTACTGACCAAGAATGTATTTCTTACTAAACAATGATTACCTCTAAGTAGCCTTATAACAATTGTCTGTGTTGAAAATAAGTAAGTTCGAATTATAACTTGAAAAAAATGTGGTTGTTGAATAACGTCCGGCTAATGTAAAACATCAAATAAAATAATTAATGGTTATTGAAATATATCAATTTTTAAGTAATGAAAGAAAACCAATTAATTCATATGGAGCAATATACAAACAGTTTTCTCAATAAAATGAGTACTTTTCTGTTATTAATCGTATTTATTATAAATATTATTTATTAAATGTATAAACAAGATAATTAAACAAATATTAGAGAGCAGTAGCGGAGAGGGCATATGACGGCATTACAGAGCGTAACATCGTTTGCCGTCATGTCATACAAATGGCTCATACCTGAAAGCCCGTCAATAGATTTTACATCAAAAACGAACGTTTGTTCCCCAAATTACGCTGAAAGGTCTCGCGAGTTGCAAAAAAAGGAACATTGGTAGTAGGTTGCGACGGCCCAATCGATACGAGGGTAGGCATGGTTCCGCGAACCCGCGCCGTTGTGTCCACAGTACATCGAGCTAAATCCATTCCCCTTTCTATTTCCAACTGGGAAAAGTTATATATACCTAAACTGCCAGTTAAGTGTATTAAGCACAATTAATGTATGTAGGTGTTTAAAGGTGGAAGAACTATAGTCTAACCGGGGAGGTACCACCGCCGTCCTCATAATCCGCCGTAAAGCATTACTTGTGTTTCGATTGGAGAGATGCGGACGCCGTCTACATTTTGAAGCGAGGCGACCATCTTATTCCTCAGGAGTAGCAACGTATCTACGTTCGAGCTCAGGTAGGATTTCGGTCGTGTTTGGGGTTGTACGACACGTTGTAGACACCCAGTCTATGGGCTGGAACTACTTAACATCAGGTAGTTTGCATGCTCGTTTGCTACTCTTCTCACATAAAAAAGGTTGTACTTAATCCTTGGATCTTCTACATAAATAAATTGATACAATCATATATACTTATTTAAATTATTTACATTTTTTATTGTGAAAGAGTAAGAAACGGGCATGCAGGCCGCAGTGACCACTTAACATCAGGATGTTAAGTGGTCACTGCAGCCCATGGACAACCACGTCCAATCTCAGATAGAATAGAAGTTCTATTTAAGGATGGCCGCGGATGCGTTCCTACTCTTGAGGATTAAGATGGTCGCCTCCAATAATGTGTATCCGGAACCACACGGCCCCAACCGAAACACAATACATAAAGAACATGTTGCTTTACTATGGGTTATGAGGGTGGCGGTGATGCAGCCCCAGGCGAGCTCTAACGGCTCTACCACCTTTTACATAGTACTTTACTTATAGTACTTATTTCAAACAGTCAATTTTAATATCTTAAATTTACGTTTTATGGTCAAAGCCAAACACTAGACGTGGCCGCCAGTTTAGTTCGAAATATCCGCAAGTAAAAATCGTGAATCGCGAGCACCCGTTATATAGTAAAACGTGTAAATTCCGCGATGATATTAGATTAAAATAATACGTATTATGTACAGGAATTAAGTTTTAATTGTTTTGAGTAATATATTGATGAATATGTAGATATAAATTAAAATACATTCGAAAGAAATTCCCATTCCTAGAAAAACAGGGGATAAAATTTCTTTTAAGTCTATTTTTGTTTCAGTTAAAATTATTTACTAAATACATGTCCATAGGCGGCAACAACCGGTTCACTTTAGATAAGTTATCTGCGGATGAACCGCGTTGCGTATGCTAACGACCAAGCTAACTAGACAAATGGACGGAACGACCTCCCGCGTCAGATACCGCGTGCGCTTTACAACCGTTTGCAGCATCGATTCGTTGCTATACCTGCATACTTTACCTATGACGTCACTGTTGACAAAGTTCTAGTTCGGTTGAGTACTTGTTCTTTTTGTACGTCTTATATATTTTGCATCGTTATTATTTCATCTATTCGTGACGCAGTGGATATCAAACCAGTTGCAAGCTATAGGAACTTACACAAAGTTAAAGCATTTAGTATTTATTTACAATAATAATTACAAATGTCACATGGAATACCTACAAACTAATTATAATAAAAGCCTTAACTAAACAATTTAAAGAGAGTCCGAACCTATGCGACATGATGCTGAGACCATTGGCCCATTCCCGCGCTGAATAACGATCGTAATTCTCTGCGCTAGATACGAATCTGCTCTCTCGTCAAGAGGGAAGATGTTAGTTTTTTGAGATTACATAACAATAATACATATTATTTTAATTAAAATATGACACATTTACGTACTATATATTTTTTTGTACAAACAGATCACCTAAAGACTATACGCGAAAATTTGTACATATCAACCCTATACAGAATCTATACTTTTAACAATATAAAATGTACATGTTTTACGTGTCAGTTCTATATCTGGGTGCGCAGATGGCCTAGGTATATTTGAAAACGCCCTTTCTATAATGCTGTACGTATTAAGGATAATAAAATATCTCCGTTAAATACCGGTCTGTTGTTCGTTATATTTTTTTAAACGAGATCAGTCAATTTTATATAATACCTAATGCGTGTATTACCGAATACGAGTACCTAAGAAGTCACGATGTACACCGTACGATTTAACCCCTTCCCTGCGGCGTACAACACTTGATTATGGCGCGGCGAACCCGCTTGCGGCTTGTACACACCTGTGTTGTAGGTACAAATCTGTGGATTACGGGCGAACAAAAGTGCTGTATTCACGTCGGCGCTACAAGACTGTGGGCGGATATTACGTCTGTTAATTTGAAGATGAGATACACATGCTAAAAAAAACAATATTTCAGTGATATGCGCATCCTCAGTTTAGACAAATAAACTCCAGCTTAGTGCCGCCTCCCGCACCGCTGACCCGATGTAATATATGAGCGCCGTAAGGTTAAGGTATAGTATGTTTATACCAGTGGGCTTTTTGTTCTCCTGGTGCCTTCTTTTAACGCGTGCCTGAGCAAGCACGGCGCATGCTGTAGCGCATGCGCGAAAACTAGTTTGGCAACAGCGCATGCTAATCTGTCACCGATGGGTTCGCGTGCAACATTTCGTGCCAATACTAAACAAAATGACAGACTTTAGTAATCCAACCGAGGTATACACAAGCTACTTGCGAGAGGCGCACAGGTGTAGACTTTAAGCTGTCTTATGGTTCATCGTTTGCCGTAACACGAACTGAAAGTTGAAACGCTAAATGAAAATGACATCGAAATTGAAAGAATATTAATATAGACCAAGCTTTATGTGTAAACTACAGGTACTTATTATAATACTCGCTACGTAGGCAAAACAAAGATGGCTGCAAATGGGAATGGGCCTTGCGATGCTATGTGGTTGCTATGGTAACGCCATTGCCACACGCATACTTGAAAATAAGTTATGTTAACTACTATATACTGTATTTTTACGAGTTATGTTGAACAAGAGACCTGCCTGAAGATTCGTTGCTATGTCCAAAGACTAAGATATGCGCTAAATTTAAATGAGTCCCAAATGAAACCCAAAAATTATCTATTTTGCTATGTAACGAGTACTCACGATTAACTTTTTTAATTGTCGATATTTCAAACTAGTTAATCGTGAGTTCCCGTTATATAGTTAAATTTCGCGATGATATTAATTTTAAACCAAAAATATCTGCTTCATTACTTTAATTATACAGGTTTTAGCTGGCAAATGTGGAATGTAGTCGGTATAATTGACAATTTCCTTCGACCGCTGAAACAAAAATGTTTACCAAGTCACCTGCTCGCATGACTGCGCGCGCCTCCTCACCCGTTCCCCACATGCCTACTCCGTTTAACGCTATCCTGGGAGCAAGCTCTGACTCCAATTTTACAAACAATTATGTTGACAGGTGGTAAAAGAATAGTTCTAAATCAGCCGTGAAACAAATCTTTTCTTATGTTGGAAAAGTAGCGAATAAACATGCAGACCATCATGTTAAATGGACTCTGCAGCGACCATCTTATGTTAAATGGACATCTACGTCTCATCTCACACAAGACAAAAAAACCATCTGATGCTGTGCATAGATACCATGCTATTCCTGAGGACTGAGATGATCACCACGCTTATAAGTTTGCTTCACAGGCGGATTATAAGGTGATGCCTCCCCAGTTGTTGTACCAAGTTGTCTATAGTTCGGAATGGTTCGGATACCAGCTATACTTACAAACGAGGAGACTAGTTTAGTAGACTTCACATTTTCCTACAGGAAACTCTCGAGCTACCTCCAGATCTTTTAATTATTTTCTTTACAAGTAGACCAAGTAGTATTAAGTAATCTCCTTTTTATATCGTCTGGACATATTACAGGATTATGCAGTCTACTTATATTGTCATTTTTAACATTGTAGACCACATTTTAAGGCGTTTAATTTCGTTAAGACAGAGCTAAATTTTTGAATAAAAACTAGTAATTTAATTTAAAATAATAGTATTTTTAAATTTCACAGCTGTCAGAACTATAGTAAGACCTGAGAGACGTTAACGCCGCTCTCATATTTTAACATGAAGCAACTCTTGTTTCAATTAGAGGTGTGGTTGCCGGTTACAGTATGAAGCGAGATGACCATATTAGACTTCAAGAATAGCAACGCATCTAAGGCCTAAAATAAAATTTAGTCGTGTTTCAGGTTACATGTGATGTTTATGATCTGTAGGGACCACTTAACATCAGGAAGGCCTGCTCGATTGCTGCTCATTTCATAAAAACAACGTGGAAAGGATCCAAATAAAACAACCAAACCCGCTTATAATAAACTTATAATTTAAAAATTAAATTAACAATTACAATAATATTACATTAACATTTAGCCACTTTGTAAAAATTCTTAATAGTCTATATAGTTATATATTTATATCAATATGATAGTGACAGGGAATAGACAAAACGAGACAGATTATAAAAATATATAAGTGCGCAGTCGCACGGTCCTGCATATTACTGAATTAAGGGACACAGCACACCACAGACTATGCATTCTACATACTTTCATTCAAATATCGATTTGGAAATTTACTTTCACTTTTGTCTACAGTACCATATGTGTCGCATATTTTAAGCAACAATTTAGTCTGTGTGCTGTGGCCCTTTGTCTTCTATGAAGGCATCCATACAAAATAAAATAAGCTTTGGGGTTACGTCATATATTCATATGACTTACACTAGCCTTTGGCTCGAATAAATAAATAAACAATAATAACCGCCCAAGTTTAGATGTCACGCGTTGCAAAGAATTTTTTACCTAATATCCTACAATTTTAAACGTACCTACCTAATTTTATAACATTTAGGATAATATACCTATAATGAATAAATATATCACTATAATGTTTTAATAAACGCACAGCGTCCGTGAGTAATTTAATTTTTATATTATTAAGTATCATAGATCCACCACGACACGAGAATAACATTTTATTTTCCAAAATTTAATAATCATCTATCAAGATACTAGTTAAAGGCTACGTTGTATACATTATTAAGTGATATTATATAACCCTGACAATATATTTGCAGAATATTACAAACTTACATTGAAATTTTACGAGTACTTTGATCGCTTTAAACAAATCACGTAGATCGAAATAGATGTATAAAATATAAAAAAAAATAAACCAGACTTTTTTCACAGGCAAAACTGGCTTGCTATAATATAAAATATTTACAAAAAAAAAAGATTTAAAAATAGATATAAAAAATGAAATTTAAAGCAAGATGGAGCCTAATTTAGTAAAATAAGTGTCTAAAATTGATTAAAACTAAAAATATGATTACAATTTATTTGAAGCTTATGAAAAACTATAGATACTTTTGTAACATAAAAACCAGTACTAATGGAAATTATTTGAACTGGCAACATTATAACAAGTCAGTGTTGCCCGCCTGACCAGCCACGCCACTGACAAACTCCGGACCATGCGACCGCACACTCCTCTCAGATGCAATATGACAATGGGATGAAATTTCATTTCATGTGTGTATGTATGCATGTGTGTGTATATTTATGTGTGTGTGTGTGTTTGATATTTTCCCTCATGACACTGTTATGTTGACTTAAAAGTCTAAACTCACTTATCTCAGTCTCAAATTCGTCGACTCACAGACCCTAAGCAGTCAGCTTATGCCACCACGCGATTTTCATCATCCATTGGTCATGTCACAGGTAGCGGTGGGATATTACGAACGATCCTATCAAATTGATACAATTCCTAATGTAGCTAATATCGTCTTTACTACAAGGGTATGTGAGCACGTTACCAGGGCCCACGACCTATGTATATATGTATAAGAAATACCGTCAAAATTCCCATATTCGATTTCATAATTGTATGGCGAATAATTAAAAAAACGATTGGGAAATTTTGACGATTTTATGAAGTGATATAATTTTTAAAGAACAATTTTAATAATAAACAAGCGGAATTAATAGTAAAGCTTTCCAACGGCGTCCCCAATTCTTGTGTGCTCCAGAGCTGCATTACCTAAAACGGCGCTGCGTGGGTGTTTTTAGACGCAGGAATGCGTAGCTAAGGATTCCTCGTCTGGTCGACATGAAGTCGATCACAAATGTGCTGCTACTCTTGGGATTTAAGATGATCATTTCATATATAAATAGGTCGGGAATCACACCTTTCTAGCGAAACGCAAAGCTGCTTCACGCTAAAAATGGTGAGCGGTGGTAC
>DWON01006073.1:0-14235 GCA_018251015.1 Phocides pigmalion okeechobee
TATTATTCTATTGCTTGTATTATTCCTGTAGCAACAATTTTCCCTTAACGGGTACGATTTGAGCAAGTTTACCCTATATGTAGACTAAGTTTAAACATAAAAGACTATGAACAATAGTAACTCTTAACTTCAGTTAGCTTGCATGAATTTATTTCTTACATAAAAAATAATAACCCGAATTATTTTCCAGGTATTCTCTCACTATACGATGTTTCAAGATTTTACCACCAGATAAACATCAATCGCAAATTAATTGGGCCTAATATACCACATAATTTTCCGTATGATAGGGTAAATCGCATAAAATCTTTTAAAGTACGATACGAGGAAGTGGTATTAACAATACAATTGAAAACTTTACCCAAGTGTTTCATACGCATACAATAGCTGAAGGCGCGGTCCAAACGAGAGGATAATAGAGTGTCCCTTAATTATTAATTAATTGGAGAATACGTCCCTCGCAGACGTACAATGGCCTCAGGGTACGGGAGCCTTTGTTAAGTTAAGGGAGGTTATTAATTTCGGTTTGCCTTCGACGTATTCTTTTCTAACGGGGTCAGCAGAACATCTTGTACGCAAAGTTATTATAAGATACATTATATTTACGCTATTATTAAATTTAAATGGTCTAGATAGTATATACGCGCTACGTACTATATTCTTTATTTTTATACATACTATATAATATGTAACACATATGTATAATAGGAGAAAGATGTTTGGAGTATGGTCAAATATAGAACTAACCACCCTCATAACCCGCCGTAAGGCAACATGTACTTCATGTATTGTGTTTCGGTTGGGGAGGTGTGGTTACCGGATACACATTATTGGAGGCGATCATCTTAGTCCTCAAGAGTAGGAACGCATCCGCGTCTATCCTTAAATAGAACTTCTGTTCTATTTGAGATTGGACGTGGTTGTCCATGGGCTGCAGTGACCACTTAACATCAGGTGGCCTGCATGCCCGTTTCTTACTCTTTCACAATAAAAAAAAAAACTAAGATTATCCCATACAAAAGCTGTCAAAATTGACAGCTTTATGAAGAAAGTGGCGCCTCCACTTCATAAAAACCACCACAGTCATAGATATCCTTAACTACTATATTTTCTATGGATATCCTTGTCACATTAAACACACACAATATACAGACAAATGTACATACGTAGTTTCCTATTCATTATTGATAAAGGTTTACTTTATTATCCTACCAATTTAATTTATTATTATGTAGAAAAATCTGTAAACAATTTACTTTCAGTATAAAGATGACGATGAACGAATTATTCATTAAAAAAATTGTTACACTATTCCTATCGCCGCTAATAAGTCAAGACTAATACGTCATGTCACAATTATGTTATTTTAGAAAAGTTATAAGCAAACAAATGTAGTGAATCTAATGTTAGCAGAATTGATGTCCAAAATGATATACAAAAAATTATGAAATTATAACTTTCGAGAATTAGCGTGTCCCCAAAACAGAAGTGACAAAATATTACTATTAAGGGATAAAGTGGTCGCAAATGTCCCCGGTAACCATTCTTGTCCAATTAGAACACAAAGGGTGATTCCTTGGGTATATAGCTACCTAGAACTAAACACAGAACACTAATGCACGGGTATCTACTCTATCTAATAGAGATACATTATGAATATTAATTAGCCATTGAAACCATAATAAATGAATACATCAATTATGTTTACTTATGTAAATTTGATTACCAATATTTTTGTAACATAAAGTTTGCATAAAGAGGATAAATAAGACATTTTAACCGTATTTCCGATTCGGATTCGTCAATAGAACGTTGGCACTTTAGTTGAAAAACTTCAAAAAAACATTATTAAGTACTTATTTCCGCATTTCTAACAAGCAAACTTTAGATGGAACGGGACTACTATTAGCAAACTCGTAATTGAGTCTGTCACATCTCATACCTGGATCGAGTTACACGCGGATAAAACATTTTACGGATCAGTTAACAAGGTAATGCGGACCGAACTTATTGAATGGGGAGGCGGGGATCCAATAAAAAAGCTGTCAAACCCAAAGCCTTGGAAGGACAGGTGTAGGTAGTCCGTAATCTTTACCGTGACGCCCGCGGAACAAAGGTAAGATTTTAAAATGAGGGATTTTCTGGTTAATGCCAGTGATCCATCTTTTCCCCTTCCTTTGACATTACCTTAAAAATAAGATAAACCCTCAACAGAAATCCCCAAATGTTTTATGGCTTGGTAGACGAATTCTTAAAATATAGCTTTTCTGAATTAGATTACCTACATACGAAAAATGGTTTATTATAAAAGCGCTTTAACTATAGCTCTACACCCACGGAGAAAAAAATGCATTTTACACAAGATTTACCCATTCCAACTCCTTGTACCAAATGTCCTTCTATGTTTTTTTTTATTATGATAAAGTAAGAAAAGGGCATGCAGGTCAGTTGATGTTAAGTGGTCACCGCAGCCCATGGACAACCACGTCCACTCTCAAATAGAACAGAAGTTCTATTTAAGGGTGGACGCGGATGCGTTCCTACTCTTGACCAAGATGGTCGCCTCCACTATAAAATTGCTATATAATCAATTAATTTTATAGTGTGACCTACACTATAAAATTAATTGATTATATAGCAATTTGTATTTGTATTCTAAACATTTCAGTAACACGTAGCATGAATATAATACACGCCGATTATTGTATGACACTATCGCCTATTGTTAAACCACCTCAGCTAATATTTTTTTGTTAACACAAATCCTTGAAAGACTCGTCTTTACGAAGTGATAGAATTCAATTCATTTAATTTTGCTCACGAATTCACCGTTGTATGAACATTTCTTTATCACGTTTAAAAAAAAACCATCACGGTGACGACATTTTTTAAATTACATAATGTATTTGCAAAAACGCGTGGTAAAACTGTTCGACATCAAGAAATCATTGAGTCTTAAAATATGTAATTTTTCGTTCTTATACATTGTGTATAAAATATTTGAATTTACGACGCTTAGTAAAAATAAACATGCATCCGTTCAATTAATTGTCATGTTATTGTCAATGTCATAGTGACAATACAAATTCGTAGGTTATGATTCTGTGGTTTTCACATCATTCAACAGAATTAAGTTGGTTAATTATCTAAAATTTACAAATAAAGAACTTCTTTCGTGTCGCATATTAAAAACTAAATAACGATGGCTCCATCAGAAGGCATTGTTAAGGAATTAGACGAGAAATCCATTGAAAATATTGTGAAATTCGTGTCTGATGTTCGGAGCGGGTGAGTCGTGGCAAATCTTAGTAATATTGAAAGGTAACAAATGAACATACGATCCTGATTTTTGTCATTGTATAGACACATCTGCAAGCAACAACATTTACCCTAGGAGTCCTATGTGAACTTAAGTTGAACACACCTATATTGAACAGCATCTTAGACTAGTTAAATATCATACATGGATTGCCTATCGCCTCACAAAAAGAAACACTAAAGCCTAAACCAAAACAGCTGCTGTGTATGCATTGTAAAAAAAAATTAAAATATAGGATTTACAGTGTTGTCGATTTCATTAACTCACACCTTTGTGTGTATTGTATTTTGCTTTTCAAATACAAACATGTCTCATCTCAAAATTGTTGCAATTAATTTCATAAATTGGCATTTAAATGGACTGCTATGATGACCACAAGTTCACATAGGCTCCAGTTAATCATAGTTTCAATATTGGTTATTATATCAAAGTTCCTAATTTTTTAGCTTAGAAGAATAATAAACAAGGTTTCTGTAGCTCTTTAACAACCACATCAAACAAAACTGAAGTTCTGTCACGAAATGTAGATGAATTACCATGTCTCAGGTCTGAGATGTATAGCTAACAACTATCTGTCCAACAGAAATATAAGTCTTTTTTCCGCTGCCTTGTTTCTCCCAATCAACCTTAGCCAACAAGGCACTCAAAGCTGATGCACTGAATTTACATTGTACCCTTGACATACATTAAGTGTATGTAAATACCTTACAATGGAATAAGATATTTGAATTTGAATTTGCCCAAATGAACAACAGTTGTATCACCTATGACCTTTTTTTTATATGATTGTAGGAAAATAAATGGATCCAACAAAATAGCTATGGCGACAGTGGATCTTCTGGAGAAGATAATAAGTGATGCACAAAATACAACTGCTGTGTGAGTATATTTTAGTGCTAACTAAAACTTTACTGCCACTTTTCAATTTATTCCGAGGGTCTCAATTTTAAATGTCATAAACTACCACCATTTGAGGTCATTTGAGTGGTTATGTAACCATCAAAAGGAGATGTGGGGTGCTAGATGGAGATATGTAAGCAATATTCATAGTAAGGATTCTTTATCTATGTGCATATGTGTGCAAATATGGTTAAAGATAATTTATTCTCAAAAGAATTGGTTAACAATTCACTTAAATGAGAACTTAAAATTAATTAATTACATTCATAAGTAGTGAGCATGAGCAAATATGCCACAAAAGTGGCATATGTCACACATATGCTATATTTGTGGCACATGAAGATAAGTTGCGACACATGATTAAACTTTAAATTAAATTAATCATCATCAGGATAAATACTTTAACTGCGGATCATACTGACACCAGTCCTATTCGCGACAATCTTGCAGCACAGCTATTCCAGAATGTTTCGAGATTTCCGATTAATTTAATATTAATAGGTGTGTCTTATACAATTGTTAAGATTATTGTAGGTTTATGTTCTGAATTTATGTTGTAATATTGTCTTCAAGTAAAGTTCATTTTCATTTTATTTTACTATCTATAGAAGTTAGTATGACATACTTTTACTATGTCAATGTGTTATTTCAACTTCCAGGTCTCTAATCAGTTGTTATTTTTCCCTCCTTTCATAATTTGTGGAAGTGTTGGCATGTCATACATTTCACAATGTTAATGTGATATATATGTGTATATAGTTCGCTGATTGGTGCTGTGCGAGCATGCGGACGGCGGCTAACGCGGGCTCTGCCTTCTGCACTGCCCGCCGCCAACGCAGTACGCCGTGTCTTGCGTGCAATCCGTGATGAGCAGCGCGCACATGTCAACCAGGTACTGTACAATACTATGGTCACTAACATTTATAACATCATGGTCAAAACGCTTAACTACGATCTATGAACCTACTACGAACCACAAACATAATTCTATAAGTAACGTCATGATTAGATTATAGATTTTTATGTTAGATGTTAAGTAATCGCAGCCCAAAGAGCCACATACAGCCACAAACACGACTGAAATCCTATCTGAGCTCGAATATAAATATGTTGCCACTCCTCACAACTAACCTGGTCGCCTCGCTTCTAAATGTGGCAATCACTCCTCTCTAACGAACACATGTAATGCTTAAGGCAGATTATGAGAGTATGACTAAAGGCATTTGTATTTTGTCTTAAACAAATTATATGCAAGCCAATCATGTAGTGTACAACACTATATGATTTGAAATTAACTTAATAATAATGATCATGGAATTTATAAATTTTACTTGGTAATGAATAATCACAATTAATGCTTTTTAATTGTCGATATTTTAAAACAATTCCATGGATTTTGGTCATGGCTAAAGTATGATGGCGAGGGGAACTGTTTATATGACCTGGATTTCAGCTGATTTACTCTAAACAACATTACTGTCCATGTTTACTTTACTACCATCTTGTAAATGTGGTTAACACTTTGACTATGGTGCACATTTATTACATCGAGTCTTGATTGCGGGAAGCAGCACTAAACTGGAGCTCCTTTGTCTACACTGAAAATACGCTAACAATTCACCCAAATGTTGATTTTTTGTAACATCCGCATAGCATTGATGAATACACAGACGTTGTTTCAACTCACAGTCTTGTAATGCCGACATAAAAATAATACTTTTATTAGCCCGTAATCCATACAGATTTGTATGTACTACATAGGTGTGTACAAGCCGCAAGCGCGTTGCGCCGTGCATTATACAGCATTAGTTTGGATCCACATTTTCTGTTTTATTGTCCGTAGAGTGGAGAAGTTGCGTGTGAATCTCTACAACGGTTGGTGCTGGCGGCACCCAGCCGTCGTGCCACGCTGGGCTCCTCTGCACATGATCTTCGTGAACCCATACAAAACCAGATTGCTGAGGTATAATCTCCAATCCATCATCCATAAGACTTTCAAGACCCACAGAATTTTTCTTATTTTGGAAGAGAAGAAAATGAATTCTCAGGCCACCTTATATTAAATGCGTTTCATGGACATCCATCTCCAACCTGAAAGTACTCAAGTCTTGTTTGATATACTTCATAGATGTCGCTACTTTAAAACAACAGGGCTACAAATCAAAAATATTCAAAATCCTTTTTATTGTAAAAATTCAAATTTTGTCGGTCACATATCCGTCTCAACCATTAAAAGCAGAATAAAAATATCTTTCTAACAGTGTATAACACCTATTTATCAGTTTTAAAATTACAGAACAATTATACACGAACTGATTTAAAAACCTTTAAATGGCTCTCCTGTAAAATTAGGTCTATTCACGTTGTGGTCCTTTTGTTTTGAAGTAGCGATGTGTTGCAACTCCTGATGTCCTAGATAGTCCTTACTTATACTTCCACCTATTGTTAAGTACATTTTTTGGACATCCACATTCAACCTCACACAGTACTCAAGTCCTGTTTGATAAGCATAGATGCATTGCAGCTCCTGATAACGTAAATAGTCACCTAGCTAATAATTATATTATTGATATTATTTGAGAATTTTCTCCTGGTCAACCTTAGCCAACAGGACGCTCGAAGCTAATATACTGAGTTTACATTTTATTTTTGACATTCATTAAGAATTTGTAAGTACCTTATAATGACATAAAATATATGAATTTGAATGAGATTATTAATAAGCAAATAGAACTTTATAAAACGTAACAATTCATTTATACAGTCAGAAAAGCTATTGAAATCATTATCCACATGATTTAATTTATTTACCCCTTTACAAAATATGAGAATAGGACAATTTGTCACGAATTGTTATTGTTATTCAACACGAGAACCTTTTTTTATATGAGAAGAGCATCAAATGAGCACGCAAACTACCTGATGTTAAGTAATCGCAGCCCATAGATATCACATACAACCACAAACACGACCGAAATCCTATCTGAGCTCGAACGTAATGCGGTGTTACTCCTGAGTACTAAGATGTTCGCCTCGCGTCAAATTGTAACCGGCAACCGCACCTATCTAATCGAAACACAAGTAATGCTTTACGGCGGATTACGAGGGCGGCAGTGGTACCTCCCCGGTCGAACTATAGTTCTCCCACCTTTAAATCCATCTAGAGTTCTTGGAACCATGCCGCATGGGCACGGACTCCCTTTAAATTATTTAGACTTTTGTTATAATTCATTTTAAGGCTTCCATTATTGTTATTAACATGGAAATAAAGATATTCGACACTAAGACTTTATTTCTGAGGACAAGTGTTATTTGTTTATGTCTTTCTATGTAGCTACGTGCGGAGTTAGAAACGTGCACGTCGTCGATAGTCGGGCAGGCGCATGATCACGTCCGCGGCGACGAGGTCGTGCTTACGTACGGCGCGGGCGCGCTGCTCGAGCGGTTCATACGCGCCGCTCCACGCTGCCGGCTGCTGCTCGCTGAAGGTCCTGATGCTCATGAGGTTGGTATCATGATGTACCCATAAGATGCTATGGTTTTTTAGGGGTGTGCGATTACCTTTGGAATCGAATTGAATCGTATTCGATTCCAAAAGTAATCGTACTATTCGATAAGAAAGTCAAAACGAATAATTCGAATTTACTAATTATTCGAAAAAAATCAAATCATTCGAAAATTTGTAATTATAATAATATAAAAATTTGTAAATCCTATCTGAGCTCGAACGTAGAGACGTTGCTACTCCTGAGGACTAAGATGGTCGCCTCGCTTCAACGTGTAACGGGCAACGTCAAAAAGTAAATAGTATAGTATGGTATAGACAACAGCTAGTAAATTAAAAAATATTATTTAAGAAATAATGAATGAATTGTAAATATTTGTAGAGCCACGCGATGGCGGTCCGGCTAGGCACCGCGGGGGTGTCGGTCACGCTGGTCAGCGCGGCCGCGGTGGGCGGACTCATGTGCCGTGTCAATAAGGTAATGTTCTTATCAAATAAACAATAGTAAAAAAAACTAAAAAACCGCCTTTTATAAAAAAAAATCGAACTGTGTCGTAAATATTACGTACGTATAAACGTACATGTAAGAAATACAACATTTCTGTGAATTGTCGCATCTCCAATCTAAAGAATATAGCTCCAGTTTAGTGTCGCCTTTCACAACGCTGACTCGATGCAATATATACGCGCTGCAGTGAAACTGTTAATAAAATCTAATGTGTTTGTGTGTCCCTGCCAGGTGATAGTGGGTTGCCGCGCGGCGATGGCCGGCGGCGCGGTGCTGGGCGAGGCGGGGCTGCACGCCGTCACCACTGCAGCAAAGCACTACAGTGTGCCTGTGAGTATCCCTAATTTTTATACCAGATGGTACAACAAAATTTCGACCGGGGAGGTACCACTGCGGCCCTCATAATCCGCCATAAAGCAGTTCTTGTTTCGGTTCGAGAGGTGCGGTTGCCGACTATATTTACGGCGAAGCGACTATCTCAACCCTCAGTAATAACAACGCATCTCCGCATACCATCAAATTTATCTGTTTACGCAAGGTGATTTTTTCCAAATTTATTGAATTCTAATTTAAATTTAACCGTATTACAACTGGCGAATTACGGGTGACCACAAGTAATGTGTTTACGACGGCGCTATAAGACTGCGGCCACAAACAACGTCTGTGTATTCGTAAACGCTACACGGATGCTAAAAATACATTTCTGTGAACGGTCGAAGCATCTCCCGTGTAGAGAAAACATCTCCAGTTTAGTGCCGCCTCCCGCAACCCTACTCGTATCTTTATTTAGACAAAAATATACGTTGCAGGTGATCGTGTTGGCCCCGCTGCACAAGCTGTGCCCGCTGCAAGCCAGCGAGCGCCACCGCCTCACCGCGCTGGCGCCGCCGCACTACGCGCTGCCGTACGAGTAAGTCCCCATTTGTATTCCCCCACTTGCTACACTTTTTTGTTAAGTGGGAGTAGCATGGCATGAATTTACCGAATGTATTGGACGTTGCCGCACACGGACATCTGGAACCAATTTTATATATAACATGAATACCTGTCATCCTTTTTATGTAAGAAGATCAGTTTGTAATTGTAAGTGACAATAGCGCTTCTCCAACCGAAAGACCAGGGTATGTGTTGTACAAGGATAATTTAAGGACAGCGATGGTCCCCAGTCGAACTATTATGACGCATAAATTTTATTTTTATTCGTCATAATAGTTCATTAAATTAAATTTCATTAAATGTTTATAGGACCGCGGAGAGCGCCGAGGCGCACGTGTACACGCCGCTCTACGACTACGTGCCGCCCGACCACGTCGCACTCTTCGTCACCAACTTGTGAGCGTCTTCGAATACTTTTACTTTCTCACACGTGCTCACTAACTCGCGCTCCCTTCATATCTCTCTCTTAATATCTACATCTATCTATCTTCCCTCTCTTCCTCTATCTCTCTCTCTATCCCACTCTCTCTTGTTTTGTTCTGTCACCCATATTCTCTTTCACACTCGATCACCCTCTTACACTTACAGGCGCGAACGTATGCACACACACACACGCACACACATACATACTCACATTCTATTCTCATTACTTTACATCTAAATAATAAAGCACATTGTTGAGTATAAATTGAATATAATAATAAAATTAAATTCGTTTACTATTTTCATAACGGAAAATGCACATTAATTAAACTTTTCGTTCACAGAGGTGGCAGTTCGCCGTCTTACATTTATCGTCTACTGTCGGAGCTGTACGATCCCAGCGATTACCAGATATAATTGTTCTAAGTCCAGCTGCAACACCTGCTGTAGAACTAGGAACCTATGTTACATCGTCAAAAGAAAAATTAAAAATGTCCTTAAATAAAGGATGATATTATTTCTAAAGAAATATTATAATATGTACTAATAAACAAAAATAATTGGGCACATTCATATTGACTGTATGACAAGACAATTACTTTTGATCATGATACTTACTTCTAATATGTGTATGGTCAAGACTAAACGGAGTTAAACATGTCAGTTACTAGTTTTTACTTGTGACAATTGATATTACAGAACTTTCCAATAATTCATGTAGCTTTTTACCTCATATGAATATTTGAAGCAAATATATAAATCAAATAATCATACATTTCTTAATAGAATTTGCAAAAGTCCTTTATAAGTTTAGTGCTTGTTTACTCCATACAATGAAACTATTTTCAGGAATCTAGATTTATCGATTTCAACTGTTAATCTCCTTACTCCTTTTATCTATATAGATTTAAATTTTACAATAAAATGTAATTGATTAATAAAAGGTTTAGAAAAACATGTTGCTTTTTATTTTTGACCAGCGTTATTATTATTATTCAATACATTTAGTATTTAATGAATGTAATTTTTTCTAGCCCAATTTTATTTGTTCATTCTTTATTCACTAAATAGGAGTACAATATGTAACGGTTAGAAATAACGATAACATAGTTCTTTCAATGGATGTGACATGTATATTTTTATTATACAATAAAAATTTGGAAATTATTATTATTTTTTTATATCTCGCAGCCTTTAAAATTTAGTATAGCCCTTAATTTGACCACTAGAATCACAAGCGCAAATCTGAACTACTTTAAATACATTTCTAAACTAATAAATACTAAAAGAAATAGGTTCTATTATATATCAAAAATATACTTATGTATTTTGTTGTATTGGTCGTAAATTGTATATCTTTTCTCACGTGGTTGGATTAATCGGTGTTTCACAACTATGGATAGAAGAATTTTTGAAAGTATTATTCAAATAGATAAAATCATGTAAGCCGTACCGAGCACTAATTTTTAAATACTTTTATTAACCGAAAGAGCAATATAATACAAAAAAATATATTAAATACTTATCAAATTATATTTTGTACTTCGTAAAATTTAATGTGAATTTAGTACCACATACTTCAAACATTTAAATAGTCATATTATAATAAAACTCAAATACATACATATGACAAACATAGATATCGGTCAAAGAATTAGTTTAGCAATCCAACGAGGTAATGTTGTCAGTTTTCTGGGAACTCATCCCAAGGATATAATGTGGATGTAGCGTTTTATTTTTAAGTTTGTTTTTATCTTTTTTGTTATAATAATTATGTTTTAAATTTTGGTTTTTATAATTTAATTAATATTGAAATAATAATAATAATAATAATAATTTAGATATATATATTAAAAGCTTCTCTCTGTGTAAATCAAATAAAAAATACAAAGATAGATAGATATACACATATATGACAGTTAAAACTGTCAATAAAATTTACATCAAATCAAACTTCAAAAGCTCATGTTATGTTTTTATTGATTATATTTGTGAATATAGCCATATATATAAGTAAAATATACGGTTGATTTTGTTTGAATGAATAAATGACGCCATTTTTGTGTAATACACCTAAAATTTCAATAATTTAATGGCTAGTATCAATAAACACATCGCTTGAATGCCGAACACAAAAACTTACTGGCTTGTAGCCATTTTGCATTGAAGTGATAATCTTATAGCCGACAAGAATTCAGTTTGAATACTTTGCAAATATGATGGACCATATATTAAACTTTGATTGGTAAGTAAGCAACATTTTTGAAAAGTGAGAAACTATAGTTCGACAGGGGAGGTACCACCGACGCCCTCATAATTCACCGTATTACATTACTTGTGTTTCGGTTGGAGAAGTGCGGTTGCCGGCTAAACTTTGAAGCAAGGCGACCTTCTTAGTCCTCAGGAATAGTAACGTGTCTACGTTCCAGCTCAGATAGAGTTTAGGTCGTGTTTGTGATTGTACGTGGATGTCTATGGGCTTCGACTACTTAACATCAGTTGTTTTGCATGCTCCTTTGCTGCTCTTCTTACATAAAAAGAAGCATGTCTTATGCATATGTATAATTAGGTTTCTCACCACATTCAAGGCCTATTTATAACTAAAATTCGAATTAGAAAAATAGTTTGACCACCAATACTACCACTGCTATCATTAAAAATAAAATTCAAGTATTTTATTTCATTGTAAGGTATACACTTAATGAAAGTCAAGGGTACAATGGAAAAGCAGTACATTGGCTTTGAGCACCCGTTAGATAACATTGTCCTCTTGATACTCTGTAAATCAGTCCTTGATAAATAAGGACTATTTGCCGTAAAGTTAGTATTGTTCTTTGGTTGGAGTGTTGCGGTTGCCCTATGTGTACAAGTAAGACTACCATCTTTATCCTCAGGAGTAACAATGCATCTATGCACATCCTCAAGAAGGAAACTTTAATTCTTGTATCATTTCATGAGAATAAAGAAAATTTAGGATCCCAGATTTCAAATTTGATAATAACTACATACTAACTAAACTAATCTAAATAACTTTTGAATGATAATCTGGCTTTCAACTTGATGTTAAATATAAATCTCAATGTATTTTGCTACAGGAGTTACCGGGAGCCTGAAGAATATTTTATTAAACCAGAAGATTTGGACAATTCCGTGACAGAGAGAATCCTACGCAACAAATTCCGTGATCCCTTGATATCCAGCGATGATGAAGATGACAACAAACCGATCAAGATTAATTGGGATGAAGTGTTTCAGAAGTCACAACAAGTATTTTTTTTTATAACATGGATGCAAACTAACCAATGTGCAACACATTTATCATCGTAATGTGCTGTAAAGTATTACTTATGTTTGGTTGAAGAGGTGCGGTTGCCAGCTACACTTTAAAACAAGGCAACCATCTTAGTCCTCAGGAGTAGCAATGCTGCATTCGAGCTCAGACAGGATTTTAGTCATGTTTGTAGTTGTATTTGGATGTCTATAGGCTACGACTACTTGATCACAAATGTGTTCTTACTCCTGAGGACTAATGTGGTTGCCTCATTTTTAAGGTAGCCAGCAACCTCTCTACCGTATAGCAAGTAACACTCATGATAGAACTGTCGGCATGACAGCGGTACATTGCAATCGAGTCATGTACCTTCTGCCACCTTCTAATCTATACTACAAATAGGTGACAGAAATGTACTTTGACTGGGCTGGTACCACCAGCACCCTCATAATCACTGTGAAGCAACACTTGTATTTCAGTGCTGAGGTACAATTGATGACTACACTTATGAGTAAGAGACCATTTAACCCCCAGGAGTAGAAACACAGATTTTTTTTATAATAAAAGAGTAAGAAATGGCATGCAGGCCACCTGATGTTAGGTGGTCACTGCAGCCCATTGACAACCACATCCAATCTCAAATAGAACAGAATTTCTATTTAAGTATGGATGTGGATGCGTTCCTACTCTTGAGGACTAAGATGGTCGCCTCCAAAAACGTGTATCGGTCAACCACATCTCCCCAACCGAAACACAATACATGAAGAACACTTTGCTTTAGGGCGGGTTAAAGCCCCGGTGGCACAAACCCGGGCGAGCTCTAATGACTCTACCATCTCGGATATGTATAACCTCATAAAAGATTTCAACCTTTTTCATATTTGAATTACCACTTAACATAGCCTGTGTGTTTGCTACCCTTCTAACATTAATAAAACTCTGAAATTTCCTAAAGTTTTGTTCACAGCCTGAAAAGAACGATATGCATTTAAATTAAAAATCAAAATATGTCTGAACATTTTTTTATATCAATTGGATGTTGTACTTGTTAGTTTTATTTGATCATATTTTAGGAATTATCAGGAACCTGTATTCACCAAAGTATAACATGTCTGTGATACATAATAGTTTATATTGATTTTCCGATTTACAGAATGACAGACATGGACACTTGTTCGTACCAGGTCTTTACCCTATACCTCGCTACCCGAAGCTGTCAGCACTAACAGTGCAGCAGCATTCTCAATGCCTCAAAGTTATCTTAAGTGATAACCCACATCATTTCGGATCAGACTTTTTGGGAAAAGGACCAAAACCTACCAAACAGAACCTTCAAGTTTATGAGGTAATTGTAAGCTGAATGATTTATTTAC